>BQNB010174668.1:0-13237 GCA_026074375.1 Tanacetum coccineum
CTCAAATAGACTTATTGGGTCGTGAGTCCATAAACTCCAAAATATGTATATTAAGCTTTAAAATAAGCTATTAAGCTACGTATGGCTTTTGGTTACTACCATAAGCCTCAAAAATAGTCCACAACATACGCCATAACACAAAAATAATCAAAATCGCTTTCCTAGTGATTTTGGGAATCCATTCGTGGCCTATAAGCCCAAATAAGCCAAGAAATAGCTTAAAAATAAATCCGATTAAGCCATACAAGCACTATCAAAAATAAGCATTCTAGCATTATATATTATTCAGCCATCACGACCACGACATCAAAACTACAAAAACCCTCTTCTTCCTTTTTACTATTCACGAACCAAACACCACATTTTTTTATTTATTTCGCTTTCAAAAATCGATTTTCACAACGATCAACTTGTACAACTAACATCTATGCATAAAAATAAACCCAAAAGAACAAACGAAATTTAAATTAGAAAACTTACAATAAAATCTTCAAATTTGTAAATTTCAACACGAACCGGACAACCCAAACGTTGTTTAAATGAATAACCAAACACTAGAATCATCCCCAAATATTTATGTCTTCATGTTTTTCTTTCTTGATCAAATTGGAAAACTTATGTTCTTTAATGGTGTTTTTAGGTGGCGGACGACTACACACACACACTTACGTGTATTTTTTAATTTTGAATGAAAATGGAATGGATATAAATGAAGCAAGGAAGGAATATAAGTGTACAAAAATGCTAGACAAACAACCTAAAATAGCACCTTGTTCCCTTCTTGACCAGTGACCAGACCAGGATCCAAATGGGTCCCTCGGGTATTCATTTTCGTGTCCGAAATCACTTAATAGCTCGTAAAACTCACTCGTAAAAATTTAACCCCCTAAGTTAAAAAATCAACCATTTTTAATTCACCTAAACAATAGTTTTTCCATAACCTAAGTATTCAACGAACGACATATTTTACCTTACAAAAACAACAACAACAACAACCCTTCAAAACTCAACCTGGAATTAACGGACGTGTCAGACTCTTTCTTTCCGCATTCCCACAACATTTCCACCGGTCTAACCACCTGGAATACCATAACACCATAATACATTCCATAAGGGGATTAATAAAACATCAATAAAACCACAATTCGTCACATATCACATAAAATACAAACCATGGTCAACATTGTACAAAATCTTGAATAAACTGACAAAAGTCAAATAGTCAAAGGACTATTAACGAAATATTCAGAACACAAAAAGGGCAAAGGTTACATTCTAACCCCCTTAAAAGAATTTCGACCCTAAAATTCAGCCACTAATATCACTAAACAAATGCGGGTACTTAAATTTCATCTGATCTTCACGTTCCCACGTGAATTCAGGACCACGTTTCGAATTCCATCGAACCTTGACGATGGCAATTCTACTAACGCTTCAACTTCTTAATCTCTCTTTTTTTTTTCTTCCAAAATTTCCACAAGCTCTAACTACAAAATTCAACATAAGCATCAACTCAAATCTCATCTAAAGAAGGCACTTGCATGGTTGGACAACCAAACATACTACTTAAGGCTCCACACGTGAAACGAGCATGAACACCATTCAATTCCTCGAGCAAATCTAATCGATAGGCCACGGGGCCTACTTTCTCAAGAATCTCAAAAGGTCCAACAAATCTAGGTGCTAATTTCCCCTTCTTCCTCAAGCGTACCACACCTTTCCAAGGCGAAACTTTGAGAAAGACATAGTAACCTATACTAAACTCTAGAGGCTTCCTTCTCTTTTTAGCATAACTTTTCTAACGATCCTGCAAACAAGCTTAAGTCTATCCTTATCTCTCATGATTCTTCTAGTAGTCTCTTGCACTAACTCAGTCTTATAAACTTGACCTTCTCCAACCTCAAAAAGCCTACACAATAGGTGAACACACTTTCTAACCATACAGCTACCTCAAACGGAGCACATCTCACACCTAGCATGATAACATTGTTATAACACCAAAAAAACTCAACCCAAACAGGAAGATGAACATCCAACTACTTCCTCTGAAGTCTAAGACGCACCGCTCAATCATGGTCTCTTGTAAATTCTGAATAGTATGCTCACCATGTCTGACCATCGTCGAGGGTGATAAGTCCGTACCTCAATGTCTAACGAGTTCCTAATAATGCCTCTTTTTGCATTGACTTGCCAAAACCGTCAAAGTTGAAACGACTTACAATCATGATCAGATTATAATCAAGATCGACACACCATGCCTAGCAACTATCTCATTCAAATACAATCTAGCCAACCTTTCCATCTTATAATCCTCACGCATAGGTAGAAAATAAGCAGACTTAGTCAATCGGTCCATAATGACCTAGATTGTGTCATGCCCACTACTAGTCCTAGGTAACTTAGTTACAAAATCCATAGCTATCCCTTCCCATTTCTATACTGGAATATCAGGTTGCTGGAGCAGGCCAAATGACCTTTGATGCTCAGCCTTAACCTTCAGACAAGTCAAACACTTACTAACATACTCAGATATATCCTTTTTCATTCCAGGCCACCAATACATCTTATCAGCTCCTGGGTGTACAGAGTACTTTGACTTATGGGCTTCATCCATTATTAGGGTTCTCACCTCACCCTTCAAAGGTACCCATATTCGATCCAGGTAATACAAAGTTTTATGACTTCTTTGTTCTATCAACTCATCTAAACCTTTCTGCAATACTGCAACCTCATCCACAGCCTCCTTCTGAGCCGCCAATATCATATCTTTGATACACGACTAAAAGATCATATTCATATCTCTAACTCTCTTAGTCTTTACTCTTTCATTCCTACTCAGGGCATTAGCCACCACATTTGCCTTACCAGGAAGGTAGCGAATTTCACAGTCATAATCACTAAACAACTCTATCCAGCGACGTTGTCGCATATTCAACTCTTTTTTACTAAAGATATGTTGGAGACTCTTATGATCCGTATAGATGACACTCTTTGTCCCATACATATAATGTCTTTAGATCTTAAGTGCAAACACAACCGCACCTAACTCCAAATCATGTTAGTAAAAATTCTCCTCATTGCATTTTTAAACACTGCTAGAACGCATAGGCTATCACTTTACCTCTTTGCATTAACACACAGCCTAGTCCTATCTCGGACGCATCACAATATACCATAAGATCTTTCGGTCCATCGAGGAGAGCTAGAATAGGCGCATTACATAACTTATCCTTCAAGGTCTAAAATGCCAATTCCTGTTCCTCACCCCAATCGAAAGTCTTACTTTCATGGTCAAGACAGTAAAAACTTTAGCTAATCTAAAAAAGTCTAATGAAACTCCTACTATATTATCTGAAGCCAAACCTAAGAACAACGAACCTCGGTCAGGTCCTAGGGGCTTTCCCAATTCTTAACCACAGCTTCAATCTACTTAAGGGTCCACATAAATTCCCCATTACAATTATCACGTGCCTAAGAAACTGTACTTCTCTTTGCCAGAATTCACACTTAGAAAACTTAGCATACAGTTTCTTTCTCCTTTTTTTTGAGCAGATCCCTAGACTAAACCTTAAAATGGCTACATCTCTTCTTGAGGTCTTATGAGTGATTAAGATACCACAAAACTTATACAAACGCCTATATAAACTCTATTTATCAAATCCATAAATATTGTTGGTGCTTTAGTGATATGTGTGAAAACACATATCCATTTTATATCAAAATAGACCCTTAAAAGACCAAAACTGTGCATAAAAGGCTTGTATATTGCTTGTCTTGTCTTTCTTATTATGTAGGTACGGATAAAGCAAAAATCATAAGAAAACGGTCAAAAAACCGGACAAACACGAACACGAGAATGGAAGAGCACGCAAAGAGCCGTGAGAATGCTACAATGGTTAACTTCAGTCAACCTTTGGTCAACTAAAGTCAAACTCACAAAAAGCCAAAAATCTCAAAAGTTTCCAATTCAGTCCCTCATCTTATCCTAAATTACAAAAGTGGTCCCTAAATTCCTAAAATAAGTTAACACCCGTTAACTAATAAATCCTAAAAACAACCCATTTCTTATAACCAATACCCGGCCCAACCATTTCCCAACCCAAGGCCCATTTCCCTTTTAAAACCCAAAGTCAAACAAAAACACGACCGGGTCAAATAATCAAATGCACCCTTTATAAAGTTAAAAAGGGGCGGGAGAAACAGTTTTACTGTTCATCTCCTTCCCCAAATTAACCACTGGTTAAAATCATGGGGCTTTTACCAATTGGGGATATAAAGGACAATTCAAGGGGCAAAGTACACATGGGCAGAGTTATACATCATCAAACGCACCCTATTGGCCAATCCTATGTAAAGAATAACACGTTGGATGACAAGTAGCACAAGGAAAGGGGTATTTTGCACTCAGTCTACACTCAGAAGTAAAACAAGGTTGTCACATCACGGATTGCCACGTTGGCAATCCGTGTGAGACAATCTAATCCAACGGTGTGCGAGATGGATCCAATGATTGAGAAATGATCAAGGGCCAATGATGAGAGGAGCGTGTAACAACCAAGGGGTCTAGAAGCTTCAGAGACAGGCTATATATAGCCACACACTCTCACACACACACGTATCTAGGGTAGCTTTTAGAATAGCTTAATTTAGCTTTTAGCTTATTTTTCATTTAAATGTAATTTTCAGTCTTTGTAATTTCATCTTTCAAATCCTGTAATCTGTTTTTAGCATTAATAAAATTGTAAGTTTAGTTTCATCACTTGTTTACTTATAAGCTTTTTATATAAATCTCAAATATTTTGATCAAATGTTTCATAAGCTATTCTCACAAGCTCTCTACAAGCTTATCTGAGTCTATAAGCTCAGGTTAAGCTCAATTAGTCTTTAATCTACTTTAACTTTAAAAACAGTTAAAAACCTTGGCTATTTGGATATAAGGCTTATGGAAGGGAAGCTAAAAATGGAAGAGCTTCCAAGGACTTAACTAGCTTATCCAAAAGGATAAGCTAGAGCTGTAGACTAAGCTCCTTGAGCATATTGAACCTTTGTTTAGCTAAGGTTGACTGTAAGTGTCCCTTTACTTTTCCTGTCTTTATCTTCTAGCTTAGTTTGTGCTTATTTTGCTTATTACCTAGCTTATTTGTGTTTTTATTTGTTTAATTGAGCTTATTCATCATGTGTCATCATCCATTTCTAGCTAAAGTAGTTTAGAATTTAGGTTTGTTAAATCTGTCATAAAATCAATAAAAGTAAAAAATAATTAGCATAACCTTTAGATCTTAGTTTATAGCTTAATTGATAGTTAAAACAAGTTTATTAAGTCTGTTATAAGCTAGTTGTCATCTGGTCTTTAAGTTTGTTTCATTAAGTTTCTTAATTACTAGCTAAAATAAAATCTGTCAATTATAAAGGAGTGTTTGGCACTATAATTCAAACTAAGAGTTAGATTGGCTATTGACACTTTGAGTCTTAAATCTGAATTTGATTATCATTGGTAGGATCATAGGTTTGAATTTTAGTTAAATTGGTAAGTGTGATCATGTTTTCATAAGATTTCTAGTCAAATTTTTGAATCTGTGTGTTTCTTAGTCAGCCAAGTAGCAGCATAAGCTTATTAAGCTTTTAGTGGTTAGTTTTGCCTCATATGCTCTTAGTTGTGATTTTAAATCAGGTTAGAAGTATTTTCTTTTAGTCTGCACTTTATCTAGTTTGTTTTGGTCTTTTGTGCATATTGCATCAGATAGGCATTTGCAGTCCATTTTTGATCATCTTTTAAACCAGCTTAAGTAGAATTTCGAAGTTAAGACTTAGTAGTCTTATAGTTTTTATATAGCTTAGTATAGATTAAAACTTGTTTTTCATTTCTAGCTTATTTCCTAGGGTAAAATAGCTTTTAAATTTCATAAAAAAAACCTAAAAAAACCAAAAACAGTAGTAACTAGAACTTAGCTTTTAAATTTTGATTTCTAGCTTTTAGAATTTGTTTTTATGATTTGGATTAATAGTTTATAAGTATGGTTTTTAACGTTTTTAAAAAGCTCAAATCCTGTAATAGCTTATTGTGCAATTTAGCTTATCTAGTTTTTAAGCCTTAAGTTATAGTTTCTGAGTTTGCTCTTTTGATCATTAGATTTAGAGATCTTTTAGTATTTTTAGTTAACGTAGCTTATTGAATTTAGCTCATACACATCATTAGCTTTTTAGAACAACTTTTAGATTTAAAATTGAGCTTAAGTTGAGTTGTAAGCTAATTAATCCTCAAAAGCTCACTTTCTGTAAACAGCTTTTTCCAAAGCTTTTTGAGAGCTTATTTTTGAGTTTCAGCTTATATTGCTTTTATTAAAGTTGCTTATCTTTAGGTGCTTAACAACTTTTCTTTTTTAAGTTTTTTATAAAAAATAAAAAAAAGGGAAGTGGAAGTCGGGGGTGAGCAAGACTCGAACCCCCGACCTCAACACCTCAACCCTTTATAACACACACACACCACACCCCCTACCGCTGTGCCCTTGGGTCTTTTTCATAAGACCCTTGCACACTTTATTCTTTATACTCATTTTTCCTTTATAAGCCTAATAAGCTGTTAAAGCTTATTTCGTGGCTTATTCAATAAGCTGTGACATCGGGCTTATTTTTTCTAGGATTAAATTAGTTTAAGCTATTTTCTGTAATTTTTCTAGAATTTTTATAGTTCGTTTAGTATTTTTAAACATTTATTTTCATTAAAAACTTTAAAAATCACCAAAAATAGAAAAATAATCAAAAAATATATAAATCTTTTCTAGAAAATTTTCTTTTATCCTAAAGTTCATAGGAAAATTAGTTTTGCTTTCGTAGGGTCTAATTTACAAAATTTCGTTTTCTAAAGAAAGAACGGATACGTATCTTCCGTTTTTTTTGTTTTTCGTGTTTTTAAAACAAAAAAAAACGATCAATTTACAACTCCGTTTTTGTTCTAGTTTATTTTAAACTTACTTTTTAGTTAAATAGAGTCCATTTAAAAAGAAAAAAATTAAGTTGGTTTTATTTTTAGCAAATTAGGGTTTTTGACCTCCGTTTAGGGGTCCCGTTTTGCGTTTTTAGTTAAATTTTGATTTCCCGTTATTTGTCTTCATGCTTAATTGTTAGAATTTGTTAATTTTAATTGTTAAAAGTAGTTAATAAAATCAAACTATTGTTTCCTATTCAAATCATTGTCCGAACAACAAACGTGGTTTCAATTTCACAAATCGTTGGGGATAACGACCCGGGGAATCATACTTCCCGGTTAATATACGTATTATACTATATATATATATATTTGTGAAGAGTTTCCTTTTTACCTTTGTCCTCAAGGGTAAATTGGTTATTTTCCATCTTATCATATATTTTATACTTTACGTATATTGGATTTTGACGAATCAATTTTTGGCGCCGTTGCCGGGAATTTGTGATTAAGATTCCTTCGTTTACGTTTATTGATCGTGATTTGAATAACCCTTATCTTTTTGAAATTTTTGTTTTTGTTAAATATTCAAAAATAAAAAAAAATTATATATAAAAAGTAAATAAAATATATACCCTTTTCTTTTTAAGTATAATTATCATTTTAAAAAAAATATCAAAAATATAAAAATTGACCCCAAAAAAATAATAAAATAAAACAAAGTTGTAACAGAAAACAACCAACAAATAATACCTTCAATTGAGTATATATCCATTAGTAAGTTCCCAACTCGAATCAAATGATTTAAAATACTATGTCAATTGTGTCTTTTACCGAAATAACGGCTAACCTTAAAAAGTAAAAAATTAAGAGCAAAAACCGTGAAGTAAATTTGATTATTTGGGTTTAAGTTGTCTTCTCGTTATCCATAATTTAATTTGTTTTTTGAATATAAAATAAAAAAATAAATAAAATAAAAAATTATTTTTAAATTTTTTCTTTTTCTTTCTCCTTTGTGCATGCGCACTTCGTTTTCAAACACCCGCAACGTAACCTCAACTAACAAAGCCAACATGCCTGTTGTTTCAAAACTATTTTCATTTAGAAGACCCTTTTGTTAAACCTCCCGTGTTCAGATGCTGATTAACCGGACAATGGCACAATTGCCTCCAAGCACCCACCGAGGGTTTTATGATGCAATCCGTAATTCCCGAAATCAATTCTAACTGTTGAGTTAAAGCAAGGTTTGATGAATCAATCTTTTCAAAACAAACAATATTTCGTGACATGATTAAGAGGATCCACATGCACACATATCCGTTATTTCAAATAAAATCACTTCAACAATGAGCTTTCCCCCCCTCCCAGGACGTCTGTCCCGAATACGTCAATTAAGCTTATGCTTTTTTTTTTTCCATTTTCTCTTTGAAGGTTTTCAGCCCGGATATTGGCTAGAAAAAAAGAACCGCCCTCCTCGAATCAATTTTGACATGGGATGAATCCTCTTTTCAAAATTCATTAAACAATTTTTTCCCTCCTCAAAAATGACAAATCTTCGTAACGAAACACAGATTTCAACACAGATATGACGAATTCGATTATGAGGCTCGGGATCGATTTAATACCTCTCGAGCATGGCCACATCACGATTTTCTGAATTACATCAGCTAGATACTTATTAACAATGCTTGAAGCTAATGATCAAGATTCCGTTAATTCTTCTGGCTGGCGGGTGGAAATCTTTTTGAGAAAGCATGCCTGTGGAAGCTTTGAGAATTATCAAGAGTAAATCCAAGGTTTGTAATTCACGAAACAAGGTAGTCGTTGCCAAAGTGATTTCGAATTCATCTACTCCCGAAATTTCACCAGATGTTGTTGCTCTTACAACCGAAGTTTCTGAACTTAAGAATATGATGAAGACTGTGCTTATCGACAAACAAAAAGCCCAAGCTCCCGCACCCGTAAAAGCGGTCGAGCAGAGTTTTAACTTGTGGATAGAGCTCATTCTTATAAAAATTATCCAGCCACCCATGGCAATGTTTATTGAGACAACATTCAAGAGTACGTTTCACAAGCTGATGCAGCCAATTTTAATCAAGGAAATACCCATTCTAGACCTCCGATGGTTTCAAACCAAATCTGACCTCCTGGTTTTATTCCTCCAACCGAATCAAAACAATCAAAACGTTTCAAACAAAATAAGGAAATAATTTCAACCAAAATCGAGAAACAATACAATTCAAAATCGTAGAAGCAACTTCAAACTAAGGACAAGTGTACCAAAACCTCCCGACTAATCAAACCACGGATTTAAACCAAACACTCCTACCCGCAAATGCAGTGTTCAAAAACCGATTTTTGAGAATAATCTCAAGGCTAATGATAGCTGTATTTAACGGAATATGGCAAAATCCAGGCCAAGGTATACACAAACATATGATTAAATTTAAACGTAAACGCTTCTAAATCAAAAGTATCCAATAAACCACGCGCATCATCTTCGAATTCAGGTACTCTTCCAAGTCAAACAGTAACTAACCCTCGCGAGCATGTTAATGCTATTACCACACGAAGTGGTAAAACTTGTGAAGGACCTTCGACTCCTCTTATTCCTACTTCCGTTGTTTCTACTCCTCTAAAGGAACCCCAACAAGACCCGAAGACGTCAATGGAAAAAGTGCAAAAACCGAGTTCAGAAAGTACCACACAAGTCCCACCTCTGGAGGATCACGATTCCATTTTTATTAGAATTCTGAAACCAAAAGCTAAGGAAACTGTTCAAGAGCCTATTTCTCCAGATCCTAATTCATATCAACCTAAACTTCCATATCCCGAGAGGATGAAAGTAAGATAGAAAGATAAACCCAGTGCTCAGCAGAGCAGGTTTATGAAGTTGTTTAAATAACTACGTTTAGAAATTGGATTAAAAGATGCTCTCATTGAAATGCCAAAATTCAACAAATGGTTAAGCACTTTATTGAGAAACAAAGAGAAACTTGAGGAAATCGCCATCACAACCGTAAATGCTGAATGTTTTGCCATCATCTTGAACAAAGTTCCCGAGAAACTCGAAGATCCTGGAAAATTTCTTATTCCGTGTGATCTACAAGAACTTGATAGGACTAATGCTTTAGCCGATTCTGGAGCTAGCATAAATCTTTTGCCTCATTCTATCTATAAGCAACTTGGGCTTGGAGCTTTGAAGCCCACCCAAATGACACTCGAGCTTGCTAACCATTCCGTTACGCACCCAATAGGCATAGCCAAGGATGTTGTAGTTAGAGTTGATGGTTTCACTTTTCTTGCTGATTTTGTTATGGTTAATTTTGAACCAGACCCGAGAGTGCCTATTATTTTAGGGAGACCTTTCTTTCGCACTGCAAAAGCTCTCATTTATATGAGGAAAAATTAACATTAAGAGTATGAAGTGATGAGCTTGTCTTTTATGCCGAAAAATCTGAGAAAAGCAAGAATAAGCAATTTGCTCACGCTATTTCTGTCATTGATTTTTCGAAAGATGAGCCATTTAGTGGCAGTACCACTAATCATTCCGATGCTCTTCCTCCTAGTTCTTCTCCGGTGAAGACTAGTGATAATCCTGAGGAGTTCGCCGATGAACTTCTTCTAGATTCATTTCCACCATGTAATGATGATTCAGTTCTTAAGAAAGATGTTCATGAAGAAAATTTTCAAGTTTATTCAAACCCTCTTTTTGAATTTGATGATAACTTCACTTCTAGCAACGTAAATCCTCTCTTTAACGAAATGGTAGATGATGTTGAAAACGAGAACTCCAACGTTTCAAATTTCGATGAGCCAGTTTTACTTAACATACCTTTGTCCGATAAGATTGAGTGTTCCGATCCATACGACAATATTGATGAGATCGATGCTTTTCTAGCCATGGAAGTTTCTTCTGATTTTGAGGAAGGTTATTATGATTCAGAAGGAGACGTAATTTTTCTTAAGAATCTACTTAGTGATGATACCACCCATAATCTCGCTCCCGAAGTGATTTCCGACCATGAACCACAAAAAAATGAAACCGACCATAATACTTCAATTACTTTTTCTCCAAGGAGTGATCCTCTTCACCATGAGTTCTCCGGTGAACTTTTAACACTTCATTCAAGGAATGTTCGTGAGCATGAGGAATATCTTAGTCTTATGACTTTGTTTTGTGGGATTTCAACTTCCCAATCACCGAAAAGTATTCATGCTAATCTAAGTTCAATTATCACATCTCCTATCCCCGTTGAGGATAGTGACCTCATTCAA
Organism: Tanacetum coccineum; assembly: GCA_026074375.1. Lineage (NCBI taxonomy): Eukaryota > Viridiplantae > Streptophyta > Magnoliopsida > Asterales > Asteraceae > Tanacetum > Tanacetum coccineum. The sequence goes on from BQNB010174668.1 coordinate 11,201, forward strand.
GAAGAGATCGATATTTTCCTTGTTCCGGATGATTTAATTCCACCAGGCGTTGAGAATGATGATTCCGAAGATGAAGATAATTCTACTCTCCTTCCTGACCATGAGTTACCTAACCTTGATCATCAAGACAACCCGTCAGCTCCTTATCCTCTGCCAGAACCATCGGATGTTTGATTAAATTTTAAGCCCAATACGGCCATGAAGTTTGATTTTAACCAAGGAGAAATTGTTTTATCCCTAAATGTTGAAGATGTTAATTCCTTCACATTTGTCATTTGGACTTTTCTTCCAAATCTCACCTACCTCGAGGATTCTTCTTTTATTCTCTCTCTCAGGAGTGAGGACCTAGTTTTTGACCCCGACATCTCTACTTTTCATTTTTCTCTTAAGAGCCAAGTTTTCTATTCTTGTTTTGTTACAACATCGATGTTCCTACCAGTGCTAGTTACTACTGTACATACTTGTTTTTTTATTACGGCTTCTAGTCATATATGTGCGTTTGTTAGGGCTGTAAACGAACTGAACGTTCAGTGAACATTTCATGAACCGTTCGGTAAAAAGTTTGTTCATGTTCGTTTATTTATTAAATGAACGAACATGAACATTATTTTTCGTTCGTTTAGTTAAATGAACGAACATGAACACAAGTCACGTTCGTTCATTTATGTTCGTGAACGTCCGATTATGCGTTCATTAACGTTCGTTTATGTTCATTTATATGTTTATGTTCGTATATCACATCTTTTAATTGTATACTTTTAAATCTGGTATGTTTAAATAAAACAACACTTATAAAACATAATATTACGCATAATTTGATAATATTTTATGTTTATTTTCTACGTTCATTTATACACCATCATGACATCATGTAGGAGTTACAAAAGGATTTGTTTACTTTTCCAAATATGATATGATACATACTACTACTACAAATTAACAAGTTTTACAACCATGCTTTTGGCAACAACTTCACTACACACTTGATGGAGATTTCTACAATCATAGCTTTACTCTTCCGATTCAAATTCTATTTACAAAAGCATCAACACAATATATATTATTATACTACTATAACATGCAATTTTTGACATTTGATTTGCTGGTGTTGGGTGACAACAAAAGTAGTTGCCTAGCAGACAGCAAATGTGATATTTCCTTTGCATTTGATATTTAAAATGTATAAAATTCCGATGACCAGGTCCAACATCATCATGTGAAACCTATATCCTGGTACAATACATTCACGCCTAGTGACATGTTGATTGTTTATTTGATTATTTTGTTGCATCTTCCATTTTCTTTTCAGTGTATAGAACTCAATGTCTGCATATTGCCCTAAATTATATGTCAATAAAAACTTTGCAGTTTAAGGTATAATCCCTTATATCTTAAACTTCTAACATCACACTCTTTGGTTATATATTAGTAAAAGTTATTAGCAAACAGATGTTACTATAAGAAATTTCCTGATTAAACGATAAGCATAGCACCATTTTTCTTCTCTTTGGATACAACCAACACTTTGCATAATAATGTTAGAACTTATTGCTCGACAAAGAGACCTAATACAATAATACTAGTAAAACACATTTTATATTCATGCCAAAACACTAACAATAATCTAGATATGTAAGATTGTAAGCGTAGACTAAGTTTACAGAAGATAACTCCTTTTACCTAAGAGATTAAATTGTAGGACTTCCATTACAAATACTCATATACTAATAGTAACAGATAATAGTAGTAATATGGACTATAGAGCATTGTTAACCTAACTGAGGAAGTCTTAGAAACTTAGCCGCCAAGGTGCTTATATGGACTATGGAGCACTATAATTTATATTAATTTATCCCAAACACCCAATTGAATTAAGATGCCCAAGGAAAACAACCCCAAATACCCCCTATTATGGTTCAAGATAGTGTCTATGCAAAGTGCTAATATTTGAGACATCAAATGATTTCAAATAGTGATGAAATCATTGTATTCATAGGTTTCAAAGTGAGACTGGATCTTAACTAGTTCGATGTATAT
>BQNB010174669.1:0-13237 GCA_026074375.1 Tanacetum coccineum
AAGAGAAAGCTATTAAAATAACAAAATCTAAAAAGAGTACACATTGCTTAAATGAAATGTTGAGTAATCAAAAACCCTCTAGAGATAATTAGGTTTGGGATTCAATTCACTTAAATCATCAACTAGTGAAACTAAGGAAATAAAATTTTTGAAATCTCAAAAAGAAACGTCCCCTGGTGGAGGTCCCTTAAATAAGGGCGGCCCCCATATAGCAGAAGCGGCCCCCAAAGCAATTATGGGACTGCCAGTCTGTTCACCAGGTTCTGAGAAATCTGTTTCTTTTCAAAAATCCATTTTGGGTCCTAGACCAAAACATATAATGGTAAACAAAGTTAAAGTTCCAGTTGCTAGTGATAATGAAGTTAAACGATTTTACAAGCCATCGTTAAAAACCGGAGTTGGATTTTCAAAACCAAACTTTAAATAAAAAACTCCACCACCTAGAAGAGTCAATAATAATTATCCTCGTCCTAAGACACCGCAACCAAAAAGGAATGTTGGCCGACAAAACCAACCTCATGGTTTTCTCGTAACTTGGAACAATTTCCAACGTCAAAGTTACATGCCATGCGAAATGTGTCGTCCATTTTCACATCCTAACCAATTGCATCAAATGAAAGGGATGTTTAGCACTAACAACTATGGACCCATGATATACTGGGGACCAAATGTTTGAGTTATTATCTTATATAAATAGATATGCCTTAGAGTCAACTTGGAACCCGATAAGTGGATAAAGGATAGCGGATGCTCTAAACACATGACGAGTAACCGAAAGCTTTTCTCAAGCTACGAGGCATACAGCGAAGGTAATATTATTTTTGGTAGTAATCTTCGTGGTAACATCATTGGCAAAGGTACGATTTCAAATGACTCTCTCAAAATAGATAATGTAGAACAGGTACATAACTTAAGATTTAACTTGCTAAGTGTAGGACAAATATGTGATAATAAGTGTAGAGTAACTTTTCCTGAACATGATAGTGAAATCACTAAGGATGGTAAGGTTATAGGTATATGTATTAGGAAGAAAGGCTTATATGTGATGAAATTAGGAAATAAGCCAGAAGACAAAATTTGTCTTGCAACGATTGATGAAAACTCCACGTTGTGGCATAGGAGATTAGGTCACGCTAATATGCGTCTCATTCAATCGTTAGCATCTAAGGAATTAGTTAGAAACTTACCTAAGCTTAAGTTTGATCAACACTTCTATGATGCTTGAAAAATTGGAAAACAAGCTCACGCTAGTCACAAAGCTAAGAATATAGTCAAATGAATAGATGCTTAGAACTCCTTTATATGGATCTCTTCGGTCCATCCGCCGTACGGAGTTACGGAGGAAACTGCTACACCTTAGTCATAGTAGATGACTACTCTATGTATACTTGGACTAGAATCCTTAAAGATAAAACTGAAGCCTTCGATCAATTTGAAATATTTAGTAAGAAAATTCAAAACCAATTAGGATGTACAATAGTGTCAATAAGAACCGACCACGATAGAGAATTTGACAATGAAGTGCAATTTGGACAGTTTTGTAATTTTAATGGTATTACACATAACTTCTCAGCTCCACGCACTCCACAATCAAATGGCGTGGTAGAAAGGAAAAATAGGACACTACAAGAAATGAGTAGAACAATGTTGAATGAACAATCGTTACCTCAAAAGTTTTAGTGTAACGCCATAGATACTTCAACATACATTCTAAATCGAATCCTAATTAGAGCCATCCTAGGAAAAACACCTTATGAACTCATAAGGTAGGAAACCTACACTTGATTATTTTAGAGTGTTTGGAAGCAAGTGCTTCATTTTAAACACTAAAGACTACCTCACTAAGTTTGACCCAAAGTCAGAACGAAGGTGACGTCTAGGTACTCCTAAATAGTAAAGCCTACATCATCCTTAATAAACACACTAGGAAAATCGAAGAATCACACAACGTGACATTCGATGAAACTCCTCCACCCTCTAAGACATCACACTTGGTCGATGATGACTTATATGAAGAAGAAGCAATTAAGGTTACCGAAAAGAAAATCTTAAAAATGACATTGAGGATGAAACTTTAAAGATTGACAAAATAATCAATATTAAAGAATCTAGGAACCATCTATTAGAAAATGTCATAGGAAACCTTAACCAAAGAACTCTTACGTCACAAGCCCAAAACCAAAGTAACTTCTTTTGTTTTATATCAACTATAGAACCTAAGAATGTGAATGAAGCCTTAACGGATGAAAGTTGGATAATCGCCATGCAAGAAGAATAAATCAATTTATTGCTAACAATGTTTGGGAGTTAGTTCCACAACCTAGGAATATGACAATCATAGGAACTAAGTGAGTGTTTATAAATAAGTTAGACGAGAACGGTATTATTTCTCGACATAAGGCTTGGTTAGTTGCTCAACGCTATAATCAACAAGAGGGCATCGATTATAATGAAACTTATGTCCCAGATGCTAGACTTGGGTATATTAGAATATTACTAGCTTATGCTTGTGCGTTAGATTTTAAGCTATTCCAAATGGATGTAAAAAGTGCATTCTTGAACGGTTTTATCAATGAGGAGGTATACGTGGCACAACCTCCAGGATTCATTGACTTTGAAAAACCGGATCATGTTTATAAACTTAAGAAAGCTTTATATGGTCTTAAACAAGCACCCAAAGCTTGGTATGATAGATTAAAAGCTTTTCTTATTAAACATGAGTACAAAATAGGAATGGTAAATAACACACTTTTTACCAAGAAGAAAAGTTCAAACATCATCATCGTTCAAATATATGTCGACGACATTATATTCGGCTCGACTTGTCAAGACATGTGTGATGAATTTGTCAAAATCATGCATGACGAGTTCGAGATGAGCATGATGGGTGAACTCAACTTCTTCCTTGGATTACAAATAAAACAAATGAAAGATGGTATCTTTAATCAATCTAAATATATTAAAGAAATGCTTAAGAAATTTGGCTTAGAAGATTCTAAACCAATGAAAACCCCCATGTCCTCTGATAATAAACTCACGAAAGACGAAGAGTGTGAGTCGGTAGATAGTACCAAGTATCGAGGCATGATAGGTAGTTTATTATACCTAATGACAAGTAGGGCCGATATCATGTTTAGTGTCTGCCTTTGTGCCCGCTTCCAAGAGGGTTCCAAAACCTCTCACCTTGAAGCGGTTAAGCGTACCTTGGGATACATTAAAGGCACTACGCACTTAGGATTATGGTATCCTAAGGGGACCAGCATAGAAACCATAGTATATACCGACTCTGATCATGCGGGAGATTATGTGGAGCAAAAGAGAACTAGCGGTATTTGTACGTTCGTGGGATGTTGTTTGACATCTTGGTTCTCGAAGAAACAAACCGCTCTTTCTGTATCCACTACCGAAGCCCAATACGTAAACGCCGGAAAGGCGTGTCAACAAGCACTATGGATGAAACAAGCTCTTATCGACTACGACGCTTGACTCGACGACGTCCTGATCATGTGCGACAATAAAGGCGCGATTGGCCTTAGCAAAAACCCGGTGCAACACTCTTGAACCAAACACATCGAAATTCGTCACCACTTTCTTCGTGATAATGTCCAGAAAGGACATATCTCCATTAAAAAAGTGCCGCCCGTCGACAACATCGCCGACATTCTTACTAAACCCCTTAAACGTGAATCATTTAACTATCCACGTCTTGGTTTAGGAATGATGGAACACATTCCATAAATCGCCGTCTCTTTCTTTTGTATCGATTCTAGTTCGTGTTTCACTCTGTGTCTTGACAACTTAAATACTTCATCCGAAGTACTTGAGCATTTTTAATTTGCAAAATGCAAATTAAAATGTCACTCCTCTTTGAAATTTTTTTGTAAAATTTCAGTCCAAAATCCCTCTGCTGAGGGCGGCCCCCATATCTCTGGCGGCCCCTAGATTAAAATGGGTGGCCCCCATATCGATATAGGACCGCCACCAGTGAGACCATATGTCTGTCACCCTTTCATTTTGTAAAATACAAAAACAAACACCCCCTTCTCTTCCACCATTGATGAACCATGACCAAAACACACCAAAACCTTAAAATATACCATTAAAACTTAAATTGAAGATAAAATCAACACCTACAATCATTCCTAGCATCATTAACATCATCAATTGTAAATCATTTCTTCTATTTTCTTTCAATTCGTGTGTAGGGTTCATGATGAACACAAAAATTGAAATTAGGATTTTTTTTTGCAATTTTATTACAATTGTGTACAATTAGGACTACTAAAATACAATGTATAACTAACATGCTTCCCGTAGACATAGGATTTGCAAGATTAAAGTGTGTTTGTAAAAAATTATTTTTCGCACAAAACCCTAATTTTATTTCAAAATCACCCACGTTAGGAACTCCATAAAAATGCTTTTATGCATTGTTAGTACATTCTAAAAACGTTTTTGCATACATGCATAATGGTTTCATGAACAAAATTCGAGATACATAGTTCATATGTATTTTTCGACATGTTTGGACGAGCAAAATTAAATTAAAGAGTGTTTGTGTTAACTCATAGGTTTCATTTTTAGAGTCAAGTTAGCCGCAACTCCACATTCGTTACATATAGGCACACACTAGGCACGAGTTCAAAATAACAATACAAGTATAAGATAATAAAATATAAGTTTGGTTATCTTAGGTGACAATGCCTTAAAAAACTGCTGAAGACCATCAACACACAAGATACTACATTCCCATAATCTAACATGAATACACTTCACCCTTAAAAGAAATGCTAATAAACCATGAAAGTCGTTGCATACATGAGGGTCGGGCGGTTTATCCAAACTTTCCAAACTTAGTCTATGTCGGGTCAATGTTTAGTCATATCGGGTTTGACTGTCTTCTTGAAATAAATGAACAAATTAGTTCTCACTTCATCCTTAAGTTCTATAGTCAATACAATTTAGATTATTTTGACGAAGGTCAAATATTAATCTAATTTGTCATCCAAAATCAATTCTTTTCATACACTCTTAAAGAATTTGGTCAAATTCTTGGTATACCCTATAAGGGCGCGTGTGTTTTTATCGACAAGTGGTCACTTGACGACTTGCAATATAGTGTCCCTACGCGTGGTCCATATCAAACCAACCCTCCTTGTCCTGATGAAATCAAAAAATATATTCAAGAGGAACAGGAGGGTCCGATCACTCGTATTCTTCGTAAAGTCGTAGTTCTTGTCGAAGAAAATGAAATTTTAACTCGTGAAATTGTGTCAACCATGAAACCTTGGGTCAAAATTATTTGAGAAAATCTCTTTTGTTTGGGGGTAATTGGGACCACGTTCCCGCATGTCTTTGTTATATGCTCTATTGTGTTGCAAAGTCTGAAAAATTCAATCTTGCGTTTTTCATTGCAAAACGAATGGAGTTTGTCACTAAACAAGCTAGATTGATACTACCGTATGGTATGTTATTGACTCGCCTGTTTAAGTATGTCATGGGTGAAAGTCCTAAGTTGTTTAACAAGTCTTATGTCTTGTACGATCGTGTCATGTATCCTCTTACCGCTCAACAAGAGCGAAAGACTCGAAAGGATTATGGCACGAAAAGAGGTCGCCACTCCACTTCCTCCTCCTCCGCCTTCGGTCAATCATCCTCCTCTCATCTCAACAATGATGATGATGATGGAAATGATGAAGGGACCTCGCGTACAAGCACTCCTTCCCACACTCATTTTGTTAATTCATTAACAAATGAGGTTCCTCGAGTCTTTGAAAACCCATCAAATATTGACCCTGACATGGAACCCTTTTACACCCGCCAAACTGAAATCATCAACCGTCAAGTTTAGTTGCGAGATGAGTATCGTGGTGGATTAAGGTCAATCGGGAAGGGCTTCAAGAATTTGTGGAGAAATATGAAGAAGAAGTGAGCAATTTGGATAATTGCTATAAGATAATATACTTATATTTACTACTTTATTATGCTTGTTGGTATTTATCTTTATTACCTACTGATGACATCAAATAACGTCTATTTTATAGCATCATTTATCCCATGTTATTAACCCATTTTGTATAGTTATTGCAAAGAATTGTTACTTAATCGTTTATATTTGAGAATTGCAGCAATTATGGAGTAATTGGTGAAAAATAGCAAAAGGCGCGCATTCTGAAGCTTAATTGAAGATATTTTGATGATTACTATTCTGAAGACCAATACGCCGTATCCATCAAGGAAGATACGGCGTATCCGTGCCTGCACTCACCAAAGACCACAAAGAATAAAGCTCAATACGCCGTATCTAGAGAGACTCAATACGTCGTATTCAAGATATGGAATGAATATAATATTATGGAAGATATCAATCATGGTCCCTACACCAAGAAACCCCCAATACGTCATATCCAATCCCTTTGATACGCCGTATCGAACCGACTTTCAGACCCTATAAATACAAAATTCAAAAACAAGTTTTAAGTGTGTGCTAAATCATATTCTTGATACCTAAACCATAAAAGTCGATTTTCAAAGGAGAAAAAGAGCGGAAGAGGTCGAGCAACGTTATCAATTCTATAGGAGACAACGTGTAATTCGGTATACTTTAGTAAGCGTTCAGTTTATTGGTATCATTCGTTAACTCGGTTAGTTTATCTTGGCTAAATAATTACTCTTGTATTTATTATGACGTTTGAAGGCTAATACCTTCGGTTATTAGCCATTATTATGAAGATCTGAATGTTTGGTATTTGATTATCTTAATTTCTTGATTTATCATTGTATGCTTGTTTATGTTTATCAATTTATACTTGTTTACGCGCTTTTGTATGCGACCTATCATTCAACTGGTTCTAGTGATACGGACCAAGTAGATCTAGAGTCTGGGATAGCTCTCCATATAGTAATTCATACATCTAGAATAATAGTTACATAAATATTATCCTTCTAAGCCTGTGTCTAGGATACGCTTCGGGCTTAACTAGTTAATTGGATATTGCTAATGGTTTATTGATCGTGTTGACTAGCAGGTGACCTAGATAATTCAACAAGTAACGTTCTGATTCCATTGGATAGTTGGACAAGTGGACTACTAGTGTATAAATTGCCATTAAGCGGTAAGTGGGTAAAGTCTCTATGAGCTAGGGTTTAACAAGATCAGCATTGCTTTAATCCCTAAGATATATTATAATAAGCAAATAAGGATGCTTTATGCGGATGCTTTAATTGTAACGGAATTAATGTGTCTAGGTCTTAGGATGATGTAACGCCTAAGTCTTAAGAATGATATGCCACCTCAAGAGAAGAAATCATTGCACTTAATAAACAAACCAACTTTCTAATCGGATTAATAATGGTTAATACAGTTTTCTTATATTTGGCTCGATCGCTCTTTTGTCTTTTATTAATTAGCTCATGTGGGTTAAAGTGCCTTGAATTGATTGTAGTCACCAACCAAACCGTGCCAGTCTCTCAGGCTTAAAACCCTTTTTTCCCGTTAGAATTAGGAATTAGGATTGACATAGGTTTAGAATATAGTAGAATTAAGATAGATTAGATAACCAAGATATTAATTAAATTGATATATTTAACCTCGCTTCAAGTGTTCGACACCCTACTTACCACGAAACTACTACTAATCGGGTACACTGTCTGTTAAAGTATTGTTTTTGGTTTAGTTGGCAAAATATAAATTTAAAACTTGAATCAATAAAATATACACCACACAACGACACATCACCTACACTTCGGTACTATAACTTATAATGCTTAATAGGATTTTTAGTACTTAATTTGGGCAACGTAATTTGCCTTGGATGATCGTTCTATTTTATCATCCTAAAACTTGATTGCATGCACTTTGATATACTATGGTTATTTCTATAATATTATGTATGCTTGATTATTTCTTAGTTAATATGCCTAAGTTTGCTTCTCTAATAGAACTTAGGATAGCTAGTCTTGTGAATTTGATTGTTAGAAAGTATTAGATGATTCGTGATGAAATAGGATTGACTGTAAAAGAGAAAATCTAGGAAACTTTCTTTGTACAGGACTTACAAAAATCTGGACAAACTAGAAAATTTTCGTTTCTCCAGAAAACGGCCCCTATAAATATAGGGCGGCCCTCAAATATATCTGGGACCACCACCGTATATATGGGACCGCCAACAGGAGTCACGGATTCTTACAGTGTCTTTTGATTTTCTGTGCAGTTGACCAACCTTTCTTCTAGACCCCGCTACATCTTTTGCGTTTTACTAAACCATTTTTGGAATCTCCCTTTCTAAACCTCATACTTTACCTCTTTACTCCACTCCTTCTAAATTAAATACTCATCCTCACCATTCTTCTTATCATCTTCATCTTCTTCATATCTTTCTTCAATGGCTTCCACTCAAGCCTCCTCCTCTAACCCTTCCAAGAAAATCAAACTAACCATCATTCCACCTAGACAACTCTTTATCAACATCTCTACTGACGAAGATGTAACTACCACACCTTCTCCTATAACAACATCCTCTTCTGCATCTCCACTAAATGCACCATCAAAAACTCCATCAACCAAAGATACATCATCTACCTTTAGCACTACCTTTTCCTCATTTGAATCAAAACCTCAATCCTCACCTCCTACTTCTAATGATACACCTTCTCCTCAATTATTCAGTCTTTTTCTTGATAATATCATGGATGCACCTCCACGACCCTGAAACCCAATTCCACTCCAAAGTCATCCTTCCCTAGATATCACTCTTTCCTTGTCACCAATCACCCCTCTTGATCACATTCTTGATACTCCTTCACCACATTCACCACAACCACCACCTCTACCACCTCCCATGGGTCATCCTATTTACTTCAACTATCATGACTATCATGGCTCAACTTGTCTTTGTTTCTTTCACAACCAAAATCTTGTCTTTTCTCTTAGGGATGAGATGAACTTAATGTTTGCTCACATTGAGTATTCCGCCATTGCTTCACTCTCTCTACCCCACCCTTAAAAATTTGGTTATGTCACCTCATAATATTTCGCCCTAACCTTTTTGCTCAAAGTTATTTCCTATGAATCAATGATCATCTAGGATTTATGTCATATTAACTTTATCTACCTTATGTAGTATGTTTAGATTGTGGTGTAATTCATGAATTAATGTTCCTTTGTTAGACTTAGTGTTAGAAACACAAAAAGTATCGGTCACTTCTAATATAGTTAGTCATAACTCGTAGTTTAATCCAATGTTATGTTATGTAAGCTAACTGGGCTAAAGACACATGGAAAGCCCATAAGCAAACCCCATGGCCAGTTAGCATTGATGTATAAATACCCTCTCCACATGGAGAGGGTGTTGGTTGGTTGGTTCATTCACACATAATCTAATCTTTCATTCTTTCTTACTTTCTCTCACTAGAACCTTCCTCCCATCTACTTTCTCTGTTTAGTAATTCTTCATAGATATTTGGGGTTATAGAATACTAGCATATTCTACAATTGGTATCAAGAGCCATGGAGTGATTTGTTAAGTCTTGTGTTTGCTTCTCTTTTCTTTATTTCGTTTTTTTTCAAACCGTACCACTTTCTTCTTATTTCTTTTGTTTTCGAAGCTTTTTGGTACACTAAAAGATCATTTACATAGGTAAATCTGATCTAGTATCTTTAAGATATGGGTGTACATGCTCTGAATTAAGAAAAATATCATTTTTGTTCAAGTTTTGTGTTCGAATAGTTTTAAAAGGTACAATTCTTGATTTCAAAATTTTTGGCTTAAAATCCATAAAGTTTGCATTTTTGAGGTACCTATAGGCTTAGTAATACTAGTTGTACAAGAAATTTTGGGTAAAAACGATCAAAAGTGAGTCTTTTTGTGTTTTGAAAAATCTGAGTTTCGGTTTTGGTGAAGGCGAATTAGCAATTTCTTTGCTGAAGGCGAATTAGCAATTTTCTTGAACAAGGCGAATTAACAGATCTTCCAAGCAAATGCGATTTAGCAATTTTCTTTTAGAAGGCGATTTAACAGAGTTCCAAGCCAAGGCGATTTAACAACTACCTTTACAAGGTGATTTAACAATTATCTTTGGAAGGCGATTTAACAACTTCTAAAAGGAAAATTAATTCACTTGAACTGAATTCAAAACTCAAATTTTCTAAAGTAAATTATACGGTTTATCTCTTTGATTTGTAAAATCCCGTGAAACATTCAATTGTCTTCCCGTTTTTATCAAGAGTTGTAAAATCCTGTGTAGTTTCAAAACGTACAACACTTAGAAGACAACTCACTAAACAACACAATTACTTTTAATCACCGTTCGATCCACAAGTAATCTAACAAACATCAAATCAACATGGATTTAGTTATTCCACTTTGACAAAATAATACTCTTGCTGTGTATATGATACTCTCGGATGCTGACAATAGTCCACCTATATTGGACAAGGACTTGTATGATTCTTGGAAAAGTCGAATGGAACTTTACATGCAAAATAGAGAGCACAGAAGAATGATACTTGAATCAATTGAAAATGGTCCACTCATTTGGCCTACTGTTGAAGAGAATGGAGTGACCAGAACAAAAACAATATATTGAATTGTCTGCTGCTGAGAAAATTCAAGCTGATTGTGATATGAAAGCTACCAATATCATTCTTCAAGGGCTACCAGCTGATATCTATTCACTTGTGAATCATATCAAAGTTGCTAAAGATTTATGGGAGAGAGTTCAATTACTGATGCAGGGTACCTCTTTAACTAAGCATGAGAGAGAGTGTAAGTTATATGATGCATTTGATAAGTTTACTCGCACTAAGGGGGAAACACTTCACAAGTATTACTTGAGATTCACTCAGCTGATTAATGATATGAACATCTACAACATGAAAATCGAGCAATTTCAAGTTAATACAAAGTTCTTAAACAGTCTTCCACCGGAATGGAGCAAATTTGTGACGGATGTCAATCTAGTGAAGGATTTGCATACAACGAACTTTGATCAGCTTCATGCCTATCTTGAACAACACGAACTCCATACCAATGAAGATTGTCTTCTGCATAAACGCAATCAAGATCCACTAGCATTTGTAGCAAATCAGCAAATGATACCACCTCACTTTAACACTTATCAATCTTCATACAACAATCCTCAGCTTCAACAATAGTTTTCACTATCTCAGTTTGGATCAATTCATCCTGATCAACATTTCTCATCTACTTATCTATTACAACCGCAATTTAATCATTCATCCGTTTCATCATCATATCCATATCAGTCTCAAATGAATCATCAAATCTCATCTGTTCCACAAATTGCTTATCAATCACCTTGTTGGAGTATGCTTGTGTCATAATAACTAATTATATGGCTAGACACATGTGAGCCTATGGGGTCACACACATATACAGTGAGGTACCATTTTATATATCGTGTTTATTGTATTTACGGTATATAAATAACCTACGTAACTCGGGATCAATATTGGGCTTCTAATACATTAGTAGTGTACTATATTTATTGGACTTGAAAAGTTTAAGAAAGCCCACTAACACCCATAAGGGTGGCCGGCCACTATAGAGAACAAAAGGGATAAAATCAAGTTAATTTTGGTTAATAAATATGAGATATTCTCTCATTAATTTGATTACCAATTTACCATAAATCTTCCCCTCTTTTCTCTTATAAATACACGGCACATAAGCACATACAAGGGAAGTGTTTTTGTTTTTCTTGATCCAACTTTAGAAACTAGTTTATTCAAAGGTATTTTACAAGGTTACGGGGTTAAACAAGCTTCAATTGTGGTATAACAAAATAATGAGTGTGGATACATCATAGAGGTGATCTCCATTGATCACTTGGTTTCATTGGAAGTGTTATGTTAAGGTGAACGTCATCATTTTATTCTACCGATCACGTTACAAAAGTATTACTTTTCTTGTTTTAACTTTGATTGATCATATGACTCTATGGATCCGTTGATATGTGCTTGTTCCGCTGCATTTAATATTTGTTTATATGATAATCTTTTAATTCAGCACCTATAGTGGTATCACGAGCCATCATAAGATGTCATATGATCATCTTGTATGCGTAAAAATGGCTAAAAACGCGTGTTTTTTATGGATTCAAAGGGAAGATTTTAAAACAGCCCCTAGGGCCTATTTTTTGAAAATAATTTGACCCAAATAGGGTCTTATGATCTGGTATTTTTGATCCCATAGACATTTGTTATGCATACTTTAATTGGTTTTGTTATCGGGTACGTGTAAAAGGGCCCAAATCGCGCATTTTGGAACGATTCTTTGATCGGTTTTAAATCAGCCCCTTGGGCATTAATTTCTGAATTAATATGCTTTTTATAAGGTCTTTAATACAGTACTAAGTGAGCCTTAAGCCATTGGTTACACGTACCAATCGGGGTTTTAATTCTTATTAATTTATTTCTTCGATTCGTTGGCTAAACAATTTATCTCTTGTTAATCATTTTGTTTCCATGGAAAATACATGCATGTTTGGGCATGGACTTAGCTAACACCTTGTTAATACATGATATTATGGTATTATTATGTTATGTATGCAAAGCCGATGAAAACCTTGACCACTTGTGACTTGATTCGCTTGATATTGCATTTAATTTTAGTTTTGGGATTTGCCATTGTTTCGGTTTCTTTTAGTATGGTTTTAATTTTTTTTGTAGCCATTGTTTGGGCACTTTACAGTAGTTAGATGATAGGATAAATGTATTTAATCATAAAATTATTGTAACCGATGTTTTGGATTCGAACGGCGCAAAAGTTAAAGGCATAAAGTCAAATTCGGAGCTGCTGGAGTAACCTCCACTAAAAATGGATTTCCTGGAGTTCTATAAGGAGTTAGAGGCTGAATATTTTGGAGCAGGTTCAAAACCCATGGGGCTACAACTTCTTAAGCTGGAGATCAGATTGGGAAAGACTTCATCTATGAGTTTTAGACCCGTGAAGTCAGCTGAAATTTTATGGCAGTTTTGGGCATCAAGTTCATTAAGGGTTTCACTTGCTCATGATGGTTCTTGAAGCAAGTGGGAGCCCTCCTTGTGGTTGTGTGGTTAACCCTTAGTTGACTTCTTGGTTCTCGTGATGGCTCACGAGACCAAGCATAAGTTTTTGAAGGTCCTGATAAACTGAATGGATCTTTGCAGCCTATAAAGGATGATAGCCAAGATGTATAAATTCAAACGACTATGTAGAAACAATGACTATGAATA
>BQNB010174671.1:0-13237 GCA_026074375.1 Tanacetum coccineum
TACTGAAAGATAAAAATATTCTCGTCATTACTTTAAAAATCACATGTGATTTTGTGAAATCACATATGATTTTGTGAAATCACATATGATTAATGAAATTACACGTGATTTTTCTATAAAATTTTGCCTTTTATTCCTTTATTTTCCTTGAACATGAGAAGGTAGAGCTACTCAACAGAGTCTAACGATTTATGAGCAATATTATTATGACAGAATAGATCCACAAATGTGGTTTTCAAAAGAATTAGCATTTTTTACCAAAAAAAAGAATTAGCTTTTTAATTTAAAAAGGATTGGTGGTGCTGCTTGTTCCTTGTTCGACTTATACTAATATGTAAATTCTAATAAATAATAATAATAATTACTTATTTATACCGTAAAAAACCAAAAAAAAAGAAAAAGAAGTAACAAGTGATTTTGAAAATCATGTGTGATTTTTCTGAACGCAAATTTCAATTCTAAAAAATCGTCGAAAATATATCAAAGTGCCCATCTACTGAAAGATAAAATTATTCTCGTCGCGATGGAGTATTTTTCGTAGTTTGACGATTTACCGTTTGAAAGATATGTTGTTTTATAAAAAATGTGGAATATAGGAGGAGGGGTAACTACCTTGGATTGAAATAAAATGAATAGCTAGGATATGTTCTTTTGTTCTCTAAAATGATAGTGTTGTTCCACGATCTCACCTCTATACGGTATATATATATATGATCTAATATAATTGTGCAGCGGTCCCTTTATTTAATTTTAGTTATTTTCATGATTAGTATATTTAAAACCACACTTTATTAGGGATACGTACGTTGGGGCAGATGACAGAGGATCATTCAACTAAGTTTTTTAGGTCATGAGTTTGACACCTACTAAAGCCATCTTGCTCACCATCCTTTTTTTTAAAGAGATAGTATTTGATGATAGTGTCATAGAGAAGTGTAAAATGATTTCGTTTGAGGATGAACAAGCAAATAGCCCACGCGTTGTGGCTGTTTGAGGATGAATTACAACCGAGCCCAATTGAGTCGGGCCCTAGTCACAAGTAGCCTCGTCTATGAGACTTCCAAATGAGCTCAAGCATATTTATTGTTATGGGAAAAGAAAAAAACAATAACGAAGCTAAGACTGCAACTACGATTATGTCGGTTTTCTATGTACTTGAAAAAAACTTTTCTAAGATTGAAAAACTTTAAACAAAATGAGCTCAAGCATGTGTTAAAACAGATCGAGCTAAAATAATGGAGTTGTTGAAAACATATACTTCTACAGTTCTATGTAGTTAGGGTTGTACAAACTACAAAGTTTGTTATGTACGTACATGATATTGGATTTAATTGTAAGTTCTTCTTAATTTGAATTATACCGAGCTCCTGAATTATGCTCAAATTAGCTTTCTTGACTCATCTAAATAACATTTCCAAATATCTGAGCTTTTAAAACTTCTTTAACCTAAGCTCGAGCCACCACCATCATGAAAGCTTATTGGACTACATATAAATTCAAGTAAAAGCTTATTCTAAGGTTATAAAGCAGAGATTATAGCCGCGTTCTCTCACCCAACAACGCTCGCTCTTGATACTTTATTAGTGCATGATTTTTATTTGTTCTATTTAATTCTAACAATTTTTGTTTTCACTGTATGTGTTTGATCAAGATACCTCACATTTAGAGTAACTACCCCTTTGAGCCCCTCCTTAAAACTTGGATCTATGCATGTTTTCAACAGGGCTCTATGTCTCTTTTTGTAGTAGTGTGATCTAGATACCTCACATTTAAAGTATCTAAACTTCACTCTACTTAAAATAAAAAAACATGTATCATACAAGTTAAGATGCATTAAAAGATATTTAATTCGTTGTTCTTTTTTGGAAAATGTGAAGATCATATTAACACAATTAAGAACTATGATAGCAAGAATGGGTTCATAGTAAAAAAAACACATTATAATCCCACCACGAAAAAAACCCTAGATCTATCACTTTAATTTTTGATTGTGAAAAAAAACCCTATGGCGATCATTCTAATTGCTTGATTCGAATCATGTTAATCATCAATCATTGAATAACGCTTGATTAATATGGATCAAATGTTCTTACACCTTGTTCGCCCTATTCCTGTGATTACATATGTGGATAGCAAACGCATTAAGCTATTACTCAAGATACATTATAGGTTTACTCAAGATGGTATGTTTTTTTCTTAATACGAATGAAAACGCCATGGACTTGACATTGGTTCTTTTGTGATATTATGAAAATGTAAAGGCATTTAAACATATATTTTATGTTGGTATTTATTAAGTTTGAGCAACATAAATCAGTTACTGTTATAAATGTTAATAACGGGTCTTAAAATTATAGAACGAATAACAATAAACTCAGAGTTTCCCTGGGATATATCTCCCTGATATCTCTTAGAGATAGATTGATGCATATCTTTTAACTTCCCTTTTAATCTTATTAAAGTTTGGAAAAAAATTAGAACTGGATATCTTTTTAAACATCCCATGTTGTTTAACTGTATCACTGGGATATCTTTTAGAACTTATTCTTTATTAAGGCTCTGCCATGTCAACGATGAGTCATCATTGACATGCATGAGGTGTAATGGATGTATCATGGTCTCCTCCATTATATAGTGTGGAATGGAGATGGAGATTAACTCTAGCTACGTGTTTTAACTTTTACATGGGGAGGACTGTGTGTATGTACGTTTTACATCAATTATATATCTCAGTACGTGTTCTACTCTAGTTTGTTAACTGTTGTGAAAGTTAAATGGGTGTAACTATAAAACTTTGGACCCATGCATCATAAATCCCTTAGATTATGATATATGGAATCGACTGAGAAAGAAAAATGTCATATATATTTTCCTAATTTAAAACCTTATTAGTGTCTCGGTTAAAAGAACGAGTCAAAGATGAAAAAGAATCAAAGAGAAGAGAATGGGTGTAACTATAAAACTTTGGACCTTGCATATATAATCCTTAGATTAGATAGATGGAGATCGATGAGAAGAAATAGGTCATATATATTTTCCCTAAATTAAAACCCTTATTAGGTCGGTTAAAAGAATGGGAGTCGAAGATGAAAAAGAATCAAAGAGAACGAGAATGATCAATAGTCTATCAATGAAACAGATGCGGGGAGAATGATACAGATGTGCCTTCACCATATGTCGTGTTTCTTAGCTTTATAAATTTATGTTTATATTTCGTGTTTCGTAGTTTACTTTTATATTTTTCTTATATCCTACATCGTCCTAGAAGGAAAACATGGAAGCACTCCTTCTCATATAAAGGGATGTGCAAGGGTTTGGTTTAAGAGATGGTTTTATATTTTGATATTCATAATAAAGCTTTTCTTTAATCAATCTATTCTTGGCGATTTTGCTAAGATTCTTTTAATAATCGATATTCGTTTGAATCAACGATTGTTAGAGTTTGCTTGATTATCGGTATTCTTTTGAATCAAAGATAGTTGAAAGATTGTTTCTGGTATTCGTGTAAATCAACAAATCCAATTTGTGTTATCTCATCGTTTTTCACTACATCAGTTTGTATCAAGAGCCGAAGTTCCTAATTAAGATGCCTCCAAAGAGAAACAGGAATATTATTGATGTCTATGACCGTATTATGGCAAGAATGGAGGAGCGATTGGATCAGTTCGTTGATCAATTTGTTGATCGAATGAATGACATGATGAATCTAAGATGACGTGGGGATCATAACAGTCGGAGAAGCGAAGGCGAAGAGTTAGAATATCTGTTCTTTGAGGGTGACGGTTCATCTTCTGATGAATGGGGTGATTATGGTGTGGAGGATGACGATTATAAAGGAGGATGATGATCAATTTGAATCAACGATACTTGGAAGGTTGTTTCTATTATTCTTGTGAATCAACAGATCCAATTTGTGTTATCTTGTTATTTACACTACATCAGTTGGTATTGAGAGCCAAAGTTCCTGATTAAGATGCCTCCAAAGAGAAACAAGATAATTTAGTATCTATTTGTTATTTCAACTACATCAAGTACTAAAAGAAGTAAGTATACTACGAAATTTTCTGGCAAATACAGATGATGCCCCCGTGTTTAGTAACCTCCGGATTGTATATTAAAGACATCATGGTATGAAATGTATGTAAGAGCAGGACTAAGAAATCGCAGCGGGAGACATAACATGTGCTCCATAATACTGTATAAGTGACTGGCGAGCCGAAAATCTAACAAATTAGACTCATGACTGATGGTTGGCAAGTACACAAGGATACAACGACTGAGTTGAATTATTAGTTGCACTACACATCATCATATTAAATGCGAATAAAGTGATGTAACTAATAAAATATTCGCAACAAAGATTATTAAATTAGCAATGGAAAGATTTTAATAAGCGGCAAAAAGCAATGTTGAATAGGCTATGCAAAATGATTATCAGGTAGCAAAAAGGAAATTTTTAGGTTTTGGTGGTGGGTATTTAAGGCTCGCATTGCAGGCTAATTTAACGTGATTAATAATAAATAACAATGGCAATAAATACATAGGATACAAGAGATCATTATGTAATCATGATCATGGGCTTAAGCCTAATACAAATTAATAACTAATATAGAATAAATGTCTTGACTTCGAATGTTGAATGTTGACTTGACTTGAACATTGAATGTTGACTTGAATTATATGCGGTAATACACAGACCGGGCTTGAGCCGAATAACTTAATCCATCTAATAAAAAACTTTTTTCGAGAAACACAACAAAAGTAGCCTATAAAAATAGATCCCCTTTTTTAAGACTTCTCAAACAAAATTCCAAACCTTTTTACAAAGTATTCATGTCCGTTTGCCCTATTTTCACGCATCCCCAAAACCCTACAACATGCAATACTTAGACGACTTGAGTTTCAAGGTAAATTCTCTCAATCAACCCCACGAATGTCCTAAAAGTTTTGCTAACAACAGAACCCTATAACTTTACTTTAATTGATATATCAACTATGAATTCTATTTTTTTCAACACTTTTTATACTCATTCCATCCAAAATTATTGTCCACAGACAAGAACTACACAGTTTAAAAAATACAATACTTACTGCTTTGATTTCTATGAAAGTTAAACAAAACAAAATTTTACCCTTTAACAATTAATTAATGTGTATGTTTAGGTTTGCAAATATCAATTTTTATTAAGGGCATTATAGTAAACTTAAGGAATTGATGTAAACCCAAGTATTAAAGAACGGGCTGACTTGTTTCTAGAAGCCCAGGATCGTGTGAGAAAAAGGGGTTTACTAAAACGGGCATAACTTGGGCTCAAATAATCCGTTTCAGGCCCAGGACCAGCCGTCTCGAAACTTGGAACGAGGAGAACGCCGTGGTAATCAAACACAGTTGGGTTACAGAAGTTTTGAACCCTGAATCATTATATTTTAGGAGTTATTTACATTTTCGTGTTTTTTCGAGAATTTTGGACTTTTGTTTTTAGCATAACTTTTGGCCCATTTGTCTTTTGAAGCCCATTTCTGTTTTGTTTTCCTATTTAATAAGTGTAATGTAACCCTGGCTATTCAGTTGAAGAAATACAAAAAATCCAATTTTGGCCGTTTTGCTAAATTATCCTGATAATCCGTATTCATTCGAATCAACGATTGTTGGAGTTTGCCCGATTATCGGTATTCGTTTGAATCAAGGATACTTGGAAGATTGTTTCTGGTATTCGTTGGAATCAACAGATTCAATTTATTATCTCGTTTATTTTCACTACATCAGGAATTCCAACTAGTATTTTTAGTAGTGGATAATAATTTTCGGATATACCGAAAAAGAAAGATGGACAATAATATTGGGACGGAGTTGTTTTTAATACAATCATTAAAAATATATATATATATATATATATATATATATATATATATATATATATATATATATATATATATATATATATATATATATATATAAACATTAAATTTACAAAATATGGAAATAATGAGTTCTATTTTTATAAAGTTATAAGCCTTAAACGGTTAGCAGAACCCTTAAAACACATTATTAGATTTAATGGATTCAAAATCGGTGACTCGTATGTGTTATTGATTTAGGTTAAGTTAAGATGAAATTTATTTAATTAATGATAGTGATATTGATTCGTTTTTGTTGTTAAATTAGATTAGGTTAAGATGATTATTGATTTCGGTTAGATGTTCATAATTTGACACTAATTACATTATGTAATTGATGATTTGTTGTTGTTGTTGATTAGGTGCCTAAAGCTGTGTGTTTTCTCAACGTGCATAGGAATGCGAATTTGCCTAAATCAGAGAAGAATCTATTGGAACAAACGGTTTGTTTTCGATATATTTTTTAATTTATGATGGTGATGATTTTATTTATATAGATCATTCTGCGTAGTTTAGGTTTTGAATTAAAATGGATGTATGGGTTTGTTGATTTTTGATCTGACCGTGGATGTAAAACAAGTAGTTGGTAACAATCTTGGATTATGCGTGTGCAAAATTGCGTTTTCAAAAGCAATAATTGACATGTTTTTATTAGTGTATTACTTTTAAAGTGGGTGTTTGGGTTTGTTCATTTTTTTCCCGCTTTTCAGCTTATTTTCAAGTAAATTCAGATTTGTGTTGTCCAAATTGCCTCTGCTTATCTGTTCATTTTATGCTTAAATAAGCTCTGATAATCAGGTAGGGAGTGCTTATTTCACAGTTTTATTTGCATTTTGCGGACACAAAAATAAGATAAAGTTCTCCAATACACAATCCCAAATTTTCTCGTAAAGTGAAACACCATATAACAAAGGCAAAAAAACAATGTCTTGGAAACAAGTTAGGAAACTTAGATTGACAAATAGGCTCTTGAAAGAGTATTCATCAAATGTTGCTAAAATACATCCGTTTGCAAGAGGACCATTCATTTGAAGATGGACGCATTAAATCATTTTGGATTTACATTAACCGCTCTTATATATGGATTGCAGGGTACCCGCGCGTTGCGGGGGCGGGTACCATGTAATTAATAATCTTTACGAGAAATGTTTTTGGAGTATTTATAATCTTGTTACTTTAAAAAAGGGCTAATGGCAACTAAATGTATCATAGTTGTCACGATTTCTTTTTATATGTATCGAACAAAAAAATTTACTTTTATGTGCACTAAACTTGATTTTATTGCATTTTTTGTGTATTTTATGACTATTTTGCCTCTCATTTTATTAACATAGGAGGCGCAAAATGGTCATTTAATACAAAAAAAATACAATAAAATTGAGTTTTGTACATAGAAAAGCAAATTTTTTTGTTCGATACATATAAAAGGAAATCGTGACAACTATTATACATTATCATGCCAATAGCCCTTAAAAAGATTATAACTATGCAAGAATTCGATCATCTTTTATTTTGCTAATTTGCTATTTATGAGTCAAGATATTTAGTATACAATACTTCTTTCAATAATTAGGTTTTAGCATACGATATATCCAATAGAATTTATTGTGGTTTGTAGCTAGCCATCTAGGCTTGTATGGTTCTGTGAGACAAAACATAAATGGTGACACCTTTTTGTAACTTTCTTAAGCTTAAAATTTTTAAGATTCCTAAAGATAGAAGGTTTCAAATGCATTATAAATAGTAGAGAAGAGAAAGAGATACAGATAGAGATAAGGTTGTACACAGTGAAGCATGGACCCATAATTTAAATTTTGCGAAACTCCGTATTTTTAACATATTTGTATTTTGTACCCGGGTCTGGGAAGTATAAGAATCAAATAGTTTATTGCCAATGTTTTAATGCAAAAAAAGTTAATGGCATAGATTTTCAATTCTCAATGGAAGCTTTAATAGGGAAAAACAAAAACACTGATCGGTTTATGGAGAAGCTTTGGGCACGTCTTTGTGGTGATGCTAAGGCCGAATAAACTAGGAAGAAGCAGGTATGGAATATCTTCTGTTGTTTTTTTTTGTTAAAGTTATGCTTTCTTTTTGTATGACATCTTTTATCTCACTATATCTTTAAAAATTTAGGAGGATTCTGAGGGTATTACCGGACGGGAGATGGCTCAAGAGAGAATGATCATAACAAAAGATGAAGAAGACCCAAAAGATGAAGAGACCAGTGGTGTGCCTAGACTTTTTTCTACTAGATTACATATAGTGGTATATATGAGTTCATCATTAGGTATTATGCATCGTTTTAGACCCTAATATACATTGGTGATGCCTAAAACGATGCCTAATGCCTAATGATGAACTCATGTATACCACTATACGTAATCTAGTAGAAAAAAAGTCTAGGCATACCACTGGTCTTCTTCATCTTTTGGGTCTTCTTTATCTTTTTTTATGATCATTCTCTCTTGAGCAATCTCCCGTCCGGTAATACCCTCATAATCCTCCTAAATTCTTAAATATATAGTGAAATAAAAGATGCCATACAAATAGCAAGCATAAATTTAACAAAAAAAACAACATAAGATGTTCCTTACCTGCTTCTTCCTAGTTTCTTCTGCCTTAGCATCACCGTAAAGACGTGCCCAAAGCTTCTCCATAAACCGATCAGTGTTTTTGTTTTTCCCTATTAAAGCTTCCATTCATAATTGAAAATCTATGCCATTAACTTTTTTCTGCATTAAAACATTAACAATAAACTTTTTGATTCTTATACTTCCCCAGACCCGGGTACAGACTACAAATGTGTTAAAAATACGGAGCACATCTTTGTTTTATTACATGAAATAAAACGAGAAGACTCTAAACGACGAAGCACATCTTAACTCGGGTGTCCAAGGCGTCTGTGCCACATGGTGGGGCTCAACGAAAGCAAAGCAAAGGTTGTGGTAGAGGATGGTTGTTGAGTGACAGGGTATAGATCATCGGTACTATCACAGCGGAGAAGATGCCGGCGGGTCTGGTAATCCTTCACAGAAAAACCATAAGCATACAAATCAACAGACACATTATTATCACGAGTAAATTGTCGAACCAAAATCAAATTTTAATTATATTAGGTGTGACAAGAACATGATGAATGTGAAGGGGTCTATGTGGTGTATGCAAAATGATATGGCCCGTGTGAGTCACGGGTATAGGTTGGCCGTTGCCAACAAATACAGATTTATACAAGCTTGGATTGCTAAAAGAAGTGAGCATACCTGTGTTCTCGGCTAGATGAGAGGACGCTCTAGTATCCTTGTTCCAGTTTGGTTCTTGAAGAGTCATAGTCTGAAAATCTTGCGAAGGCATAGTAGCTTCAGATAGAGCAGGACTAGGAACTGTGTAAGCAAAATTCCCCGGAAAAAATAATGAACTTCCTTGTTGTGCATAAGGACTACCAATAAGTTGTTGCGCTGGAAACTATGCCTGGTGGGCCAACAATGGAGAAGCATTGGTTGTCAAATGGGCCTGTTGTTGCTGGGCTAAAAGCGGTTGGCATGTGTAACAACATTAGGATATTGAGACTTATTAACCACGTTGGATTCTTTAGATTTAGACTCTTGGACCCCACGTTGGTTGTTGTTCAAGGGCTGAGAAGACCGAGTATTAGAGGAAAAAGAACCCCATGTGGTCTTATTGGTAGAACCCGTTCTAGCCGTGGTAGGAGGTGGTCTAAGGTCATTATGGCCATGGAAAAGTTTGCTACGAGCCCCGTAAGTACATGTGCCACGTTGAAAATTATGACAAAGTTCAATACCCGATGTACTCATAGTATTGGCCTTATCAGTATTTGTAGTAGAGGCAATGAGAATTGTAGGAGAAGATGATGTATTGTGAAAAAGTGAATTACCATTTGATGTTTGAGACATGTCACTTTCTTCAAGAAGCGTCAAAGACCGCAACTCATCAAATGTAGGAGCTTTTTCTTGAAGACGAACAACACGAGCAGCTTCCAGATACTTGCTACGAATCCCGTTGATAGCGTAGGTCACAAGGCTAGAATCTTTTACCGGGGAATCAAGATTGGCAAGGCGATCGGCTTTTGATTTTATTTGTTGAAAAAAATCAGTGATGGATGAACTTCCAATTGCCATATTGCGGATCTCATTGTCAAGTTGAGTAATACGGGCATCTTTATTGTTATGAAAAAGATCCTTCAATCTCTTCCAAACACCATGTGCGGTAGAGTCAACATCAACAATCATCTCCACAAGTTTGGGAGAGATAGTTGAGTATATCCACATGACAACTAATGAATCATTCAAGTCATGTAGAGGATCAGCAGTGGATGTGATTGTAGTAGGAGGGGTATCAAGGTGGTGATGGACTTCATATGTTTTACAAAATCGGTGAAACAACGAACTCCAAGAATTGTAGTTTGGTTTATCAAGATCAAGGGGTGTGGGGATACAAGCCTTGATACTTGCAATCGAATAGGCTTTATCGATTGGTTGTTTTGGTGGTGGTGTTTCTCCCATCATGATGCTATGACTATTAAGAGAAAGAAAAAAAATAAATAGCAGAGAAAGCAAGATCGACTGTATGCTCAGTCGATGAAAGTTTTAGGGTTTTTTGGGATAGGATCATAATTATGGGATATGACCCAATTACAATTAATGTGATATAATCAATCACGATAATCACAGCTAATATCATCTTCTACCTATTATCGTAAATAAAAGTAGTGATTTATGTCGTGTCCGGGTAGGCGGGTTCGTGTTGACGGGTTCATCTAAACCGATCTATTTATCTAATCGGGTCGAGAAGTCCAACCATAACTTAACATGTTTATTAAACGGGTTGGTAGGGTCGACTCTTTTATTACTTGAATCGAATTTGAAAGTAAAAACTAAATATTAGAAGGTGAATGTTATCATAGTCCACCGTGAAATAATTCAAAAGTTGATATCATAAGACATACCACACAATATTTAGGTTATCTGATAAATTTACAAAATACATAACTTTAAATATTGAAATTTATTAATTATTAATATATTGTTAAACGGGTTGGTTGGTTAGTTGGAATCGGGTTGAGAAACTCAACCCACCCCGAGTAGTCGTTCGACTCATTTACAACCCATACTTGATTACCCATAAATGTAACATGTTTAATTTATTTTCATGTCGGTTTTGGATCGTGTTTGTGTTGGACGGACGGTGTGTTTGGTGAGGCCGTTTACGTGTAGCAACACCATATTCACAGTAGTGTTATAATGTTGCTCATATATGCATGATCCTTAGTCAATGATGGCAAATATTTTTAATTCCATTCATATTGGCGTACAAGTGATTCTCATGCATGTAAGAATGAAATGGCAAATATACCCGAAAAACAGTATGTAGATGTTGCTCCACACTAAACGACGTCATTTTTGATTAATTTTTTTTAAAACGACACCATTCGCACGATAAATATATAAAAGGGTAATAAAGTGTATTGTCTTATACGTTATTAAATCACATTATAAAAAAGCGTAGATTATCGATTTAGTGGGATTTATTCATTGAAAATAAAGTTCACAAACCAAGGAAATACGGAGTAACATTTTTTGACTTGATCTAAACTTATATGAGTGTGTTTGACGCGATGCTTGTAAAGAATCATAGAAGCTTTGGCTTTTAAAATAAGCTTCGTTTGGTCACACATGCTTATGAAAGTTATAAGCCTCCATGAGTCTAAGCTAATTATATCGTTTGGTCTTCTATTTTTTTCCACCAAAGTAATATGTCAAAAACTATCAACATCATCTTCACTTTCCTCGTTAAGGTATATATTAAGTTCTGTCATGTTTTCTATATCATGTAAAATAAGATGCCATGATCCTTAAAACTATGGTTGTTCATATTCTGAAAGTAATGAATTATTTCCTATAAATAACATGAGTAACTAACAAGGAAATAAATTTTGTAGCTCCCACTGAATTAGACATATTACATGAATGTCTTTCCAATGAAAAAAATGCAAAACTCCCATTGGATTTGTCAACATTGTAAGTGTTACATCACGAGTACAAACCATATAGCGATTTATTTACTTTCTTACTCTCAGAATGCGTACAAGTAGCAATGTACTTAGGTATTGAACATAATATATGAACTTCTACTTATGTAAATTAGGGACTAGCCATTCACGCTTTCATTAACTTACACATTTAGCATGTAATTCCTCCTTTATCGGTATGCCTAGCCACAAGGGTGTGTTGCACTTTAAAGAATAATGTGAGTCCAAGAAATATACCTGGAAGACAAGTTAGTAATTTTCTTTACAAGTAGCGGTTTATTGAGAATACCTCTTATTAACATTTAAAACTCATACATCGTCTTGACAAGTGCAAGATGTCATTATTTTGGTAGCTATTGACAAAATGTTCTCTAGTTACACAAAATATTTTACCTTTCAAATATTTTAGAATCAAAAAAGGGTAATGAAAGATTGAAAGTAAGTTTAGATATATAATGAGATAAATTCATTTTAATCCTATCTTAGTTTTGTCAAGCAAGGAGAAGAGATAGGAGTAAGTATCTCTCTTTCTTAGAAGGAAATGAGACTAGGTTTGTCGTTTCAAGAAAAACAAACTTTTGTTTATGAATTATGTCGCAATAACACAATTAATGAGAACATAAAGCACTGTAGATCCACCGTCAAAACGACAATGGATTTGTCCGTGAATGTGTTATATAGTAATAACTTGTCGAGTATATAAATTATATCTGCAATAGTGATAGTGTCCAATGGCTCAAAAATAGTTGATAAAGGGTATTGCTTATACCTTATTAAATCACATTATAAAAAAGCTTAGATTATCGATTTAGTGGGTATTATTCATTGTAAATAAAGTTCATAAACTAGGAAATACGGAGTAACATTTTTTGACTTGATCTAAACTTATATGAGTGTGTTTGACGCGATGCTTGTAAAGAATCATAGAAGCTTTGGCTTTTAAAATAAGCTTCGTTTGGTCACACATGCTTATGAAAGTTATAAGCCTCCATGAGTCTAAGCTAATTATATCGTTTGGTCTTCTATTTTTTTCCACCAAAGTAATATGTCAAAAACTATCAACATCATCTTCACTTTCCTCGTTAAGGTATATATTAAGTTCTGTCATGTTTTCTATATCATGTAAAATAAGATGCAATGATTCTTAATACTATGGTTGTTCAGATTCGGAAAGTAATAAATTATTTCCTATAAATAACATGAGTAACTAACAAGAAAATCAATTTTGTAGCTCCCACTGAATTAGACATATTACATGAATGTCTTTCCAATGAAAAAAATGCAAAGCTC
>BQNB010174672.1:0-13237 GCA_026074375.1 Tanacetum coccineum
CAGGGTTGGTATTGTTTTGGTATCCGATTGGTCTGGAGTTGTGAATTGGTGTTCCCATATCATTCCTCTTAATCACATAGTCTTTTTCGTCATTTGAGTCGCTCTTAGCAATTCTAATTTTTTCTAATCTAGCTGCTCTAAAGGTTTAACGGGTGAGTCCATCAAAAGTAGTTAATATCATGTTTAGAATGTCAATGTTGCCTCCAATTATATCAAGGAATCTACGACCCACCACGATAGGTGCGTCCCGGTCTATAGGTATTTCTAAAATCAAGAATTGGGCAAACAGAGTGGTGAATCCAACTTGACATAGTACATTTACTAGCCGACCAGTTACTTCAGCTTCTGTATAATTAATCATTGTTATGTTTCTTTCTTCTTGCATGATATCATCTCTGCCCAGCTATTCGTAGATTCTGTATGGCATGGTGTTAGTGTCAGATCATGTATCAGCGAGAGCGTTTTCATTGATTAGACCCTCCAGCCTAATTGGAAATAAGAATGCCTCTGGATCTTTCTTTTCCGTAAGCATTTTTCCTTTCACTTTTACCAATGCTCTTTCTTCTTCTGGTTTAATCTTTCCATCTAATCTGACTTTGTCAGCCCAGATTTCGTCCAACAACTTTTTGTATTTGTCATTATAGGCCAATGTTTCTATTATCGGCCCACTTCTTCTAGCATTTCATACCTCATACTGATACGGTAGGCAAGTGCCCTCCTTTCTGCTTCCTCTTGGGTTAAGGGTGTTCCAACGGATGAAGATGGTCCAGCACCATCATTAAAGTACATGATGTTTTCCATTATTTTCTTTTTATTCCTACTTCCCTTGCCCATTTTGCATACCATTTGTGGGAGATCGATCTCTGTCTGTGGTACCTCACCAAAGTCAAAGTCAATTAACGTTTCTAAGTTATCAAGATTTAGGTTCCCTTATTCTTCACTGCTAAAAAGAAAAGGGTCAAAGTCAGGTTGTATTGTAATAATGCCTTCCCAGAAGTTTACTATTGCATTGGCAGAATGCAAGAATGATCTTCCGAAAATTAATCCTGGCTCAAATTCGTCCTCTTCAGGATTTATGATGAATTAAACAAAGTAAATTTCCCCATGTAGTAACACCATCAACTCCTTCTTAACCAACTTATTTCCCTTCCTAACCTCATACTCAAGAAAAAGTTTGACTGCGTAGTCGTTTGAGATTAAGTTATCGTTCTTTTCCAAATTGATATCTCCATCTGAAGTATATAAACCATTCACAAAACATTGTGCAATATACCGATCACTATCCACTTCAGTGTCTATTTTGTGAAAGACCAAAGCTTCAGGTTCTTTCTTTCCTCCACTTCCTGTTATATCTTTGTAATCAGGCGAATCCCAATCTCCTGACCCTTCGTTTCGGTCACTAGAGATTTTAATTACGTCCTTTCCTAGGCACATCTTTCCCATACTCGAGTCCATATTATGTTTAAAACAATATAATATCAAAATAAACATTAGTGGGTTAGTTAGAGCATATATAAGCAACTTTCTACACTTACATAATATTAATAAGCACATAGCAATCTTCATTTCAAACAATCCTTTTACAAAATTTGCGTTTTTGGTATTTTGATTTGGTTTAGACAGAAAAGTGTGGCGGTTTTTTGGAAAAGTACGGCGCACTTTCTGAACAATCAATAATCCTTCTTTATTTTCCAGAAACACCGGCGCACAATGGTACGAGTGCGGCGCACTTCTGGAAATCTCATTTTTTATTTTTGTGGTATTCTTTATTTACAAAACTTTATCAAAAAGACTTAATCTAGCTATCATGAATTTTTTCAGAAGGTTTTTAACACATAAGGAACATAAGCAATTATGTAGACAATTAACCAAATAAGCTAATAAGAAAATATTTTTTGCTTTTTTCATTTTTAAACATAAATTATATATAAATTTAACAATTATCAATATTGGAAATATACTCCTCATTCAAAAAGTTAAATTACAGATTATGGGGTTCTTTGGGTTTTTGGTTATGGTCAAGTTACTTTAATTCCAACTTTTTTTCTCAATTAACAAGCAAAGTGTGGCGAACTTTGGGCAAGTGCGGTGCACTTCCTGAAGCAGTAACAATAAAATGGTTTCCGTTTGCCAGAAAACGGTACGGCGATTTTTAAAATTTAGATTTTAAAATTAAAAATGACTTTATCGAAAAATGTTTTCAATCCCTGGCAGCGACGCCAAAAACTTTGATGTGTTTCAAAAGCTTTATATTTATAAGACTAAAAATATCGGACAATTATATGGAAACACACGGGTAAAGTATAACCCTCGTTTGTAATATAGTATTGTAGATAAGTCAGGTCGTTCCACAGGAGATGTTTAGTTAAGGAACAAGAAGTATAATAGATAAACTTGAATAGAGGAATGATTCACGGATGTAGTTATAATCGATTTAAGAGTGTTTAGTTGCTTAAAAAGATTGTCTATTGTTCATAATGCAAAACCCTTTCGGACTTTATTTTTAATTATGAAAATGCTTTAATTGTAATCCGTGTTTGATGATGAGTACTATAAGCTTGCTAAACCAAGTTCGTTAGACATGTGGTTTGGCGTTAATCCTTTTTGTACTTGGGTTAATTTTCGTTTCCTTAGCCAATTCTCACAAGGCTAAGGTCTAGTTGTCATAGACAAACAACTCGAAAATCACCCATTTAATCTGGAGTCTTTCGACCTATATCCAAAATTAATGGTTATCAAACAAAGATTAAAAGATCCAAGTCCAAGAACATCAAGCTCATATTATTCATATCAAAAGTTCACTCAAATAGTCAAGTTTGATCTATTATATCCAAAAAGTTCCTAACCAAACATGTTAAACTACTCACAATCATAATAACAACACATTTAACAAGTAGAATAGATCCAAAATTCATATTATAAAAAGATAGAAACATGTTTCTTTACCAAATTTCAAGAGCAAAAGATCCAATATAACAATTTCTTCTTAGAACAAAGATACAACTGATGTCTAGCACCTTCAACTTCTGAGATTACAAAACTTTGCTTGCTCTTCTATCCGGAAAAGATGAAGATGAAGGTTTTACCCTTCAAATCTTCCTAAGAACTTACTCCAACTCTTGGAGAATGATTGAATGTGTTTTATGAACTGATTGATGTTGTTGTGTGTCCTCATTCTCCTCCAAATCGAGCTCTATTTATAGTGATGATTGGGCAACTCAAAAGTTGCATCATTGATGACATTTTAGTAACTGACACAGAAAGTGCGCCGCACTTGGATAAAAGTGCGCCGCACATCCCTAATAAATGATTTGCATTAAACACGCTGACAAGTGCGCCGCACTTGACAATAAAACCGGCGCACTTGTGCCTTTAATATCAATAGTCCCTTTCTAGATCCTTCTTTTGACGAATATTAGTTGCAAGTAACCATATTTCTTGCACGTTAAGTCCTTCCTTCCACTTTTAGTCCTGAAACAATATTTACATAACAAACGACCAATTCTTGCAATATTTATTGCATTAGCACATATATTTCTCGCATTTCTAAAGGATATTTTATGTATAGTTGGAGCGTTATCAACGACCAACTGACTAGCTTATCACCACCTAGAAATTGTATACCACCAGATGTGCTTTTACGTGTATCGAGACAGCCTGCATAATTTGAATCTGAAAAAGCAGTTAGATTAAAACCGGTGTCCTTCGGATACCAGAGTCCCATGTTAATGGTATTTTTAAGGTACCGAAAGATCCGTTTAACCTCCCTGAGGTGATTTTCAGTTGGTCTCGCTTGAGAATGAGCACAATAACATGTTGCATGTACAATATCCAGTCTACTTGTTGTTAAGTACATGAGTGCCCGGACCATGCTACGATATTTTGTTTGGTTAACAGGAGTTCCACTCAAGTCAGAATCTTAGGGTTTAGCAACCATTGGAGTACCAACGCTATCACATGAGGTCATACCATGCTTTTTAAGTATCTCTCGAGCATACTTAGCTTGGTTTATAAAGATACCACGTGGGAATTGGTGGATCTGAATTCCTAAAAATAATTTTAGCACCCCCGTTATAGACATTTCAAACTTGTTGTGCATTAGTTTTTCAAACCTTTTTAAAAAATTTAGGTTCGTAGAACCAAAAATAATGTCATCAACGTAAATTTACACAAGCAATATGTCTTCCCTTTTTTTAGTAATGAATAAAGTTGAATCAATAGAACCTTTTAAGAATCCTTTGGATACCAGGAAGTTGGAGAGTTCATCGTACCATGCCTTTGGAGCTTGCTTGAGTCTATATAAAGCCTTCTTGAGACGATAGACTTTGTCAGGATGATGTGGGTCTACGAATCTATCTGGCAGGTTTACGTACATTTCTTCCTTCAGGGACCGTTAAGAAAAGTTGTCTTTACGTCCATCTGATAGATAAGAAATGACTTGTGTGCATCATACGCAACGAATAGCCTGACTGCTTCCAACTGAGCAACTAGAGCAAATGACTCTTCGAAGTCGATTCCTTCTTGTTGGCTGTATCCCTTAGCTACAAGACGAGCTTTGTTGTGAATTACAGTATTCTCCTTATCACGTTTGTTTTTCTAGAGCCACTTCATGTTAATGACATTTTTATAGAGTGGTCTGTCAAATAATTCCCATACATCTAATCGATCAAACTAGTGAAGTTCTTCCTGCATCGCTTCAATCCATGCAGAATCAGCCATGGCTTCTTTGATGTTCTTCGGTTCGGTTCGACTCACGGTGAGTGCGAACATACACATCTCGCCATCTGTTTCTAGCTGACGTCTTGTTCAAATTGATTGAGAAGGATTTCCAATGACTTGTTCTAACGGATGATTTTTTGTCCAACGATGTTTTAAAGGATGTCGTTGATAGAATGTATGCATGTTTGACGAGTCAACATATCAAGAAGATGTCTCCCCTCGTTCTTGTACCGATGTACTAAAGATGTTGATAAATTCGTCTTCATCAACTTGTGCATGTTATTTATTGGTTTCTGCTTGAATAGTGTTCTCATTGGTAATGACAGTTGGTGATTGACTTGTAGTTTCAGTTGTTATTTGAATGTTTAATATAGGTGTATCTGCAACAATGGTTGTTGAAGTAGATGGAGTTGTGTGTTGTTGTTGATGTTGATTAGGTTCATCAGCAGTAGTTACAACGGAAGACTTTGACACAACGTGAGTAGTTCCATTGAGTAATTCATCGAACATCAGACTAAATAGCAAATCCAGTTCATTTGACGTTGTTACTGTCTCAGCTACTTGAGGAACATTTTCTTGACTTTAGGGATCGAGAATTAAACTCTCATGTTCAAGTGCCGTTGTCGGACATTGTGGAACAGGGTCAGAACTGACGTGATCTGACGCCATTCGAGGCAATTCGTCAAAGTTGACATAGATGGTTTCAACTATCAATCTTGTTCTCTTGTTATATACCCGGTAAGCTCTTGACTGAGTATAATACCCTACAAAGATACATGCATCACCTTTTTCCTTCATTTTCTTAAGATTTTCACCATCTCTGACGATGTAGCAAAGAGAGCCAAAAATGTGAAAGAACTTGACAGACGGTTTTCGGCCATTGATGATGTGGTAAGGAGTTTTCTCTGGCCGAGTAATTACGAGTGAACGGTTTTGAGTAAAACATGCTATTTCAATTGCTTTAGCCCATAAGAATAATGGAAGATTAGTAGCGCTTAGCATTGTCCGAGCAGCCTCAACAAGAGTACGGTTCCGTCTTTCGACAACGCCGTTTTGTTCAGGTGTTCGAGCAATTGACGTTTGATGTTCTATACATTCTTTTCCAAAATATGCATGAAGAGTTTTCTTCAAAAATTCAGTGCCTTTATCAGTTCGCATGGTTCTTACTTGAGCATGAAGTCCTCTTTGAATAAGTTTGAGGAAATCGATGAGAACTTCAGGTGTTTCGTATTTGGATCTCAAGAAGTGAGTCCAATTATATCGTGAATAACCATCAACAATTACCAACACATATTTCTTACCATTAAAGCTTTCTACCCTCATGGGACCATATAAGTCCATGTGAAGAAGTTGTAACCGTCTTTTGGAGCTCGGGGTAGTCTTTGTGTGAAAAGACTTTTGTTTGGCTTTCCCTAACTCACATAAAGAACAAAGATGATCTTTGCCGAATTTCAATTTGGGAAGGCCAGTCATAATATCATACTTCGAAAGCAAGTTGATGGTGTCGAAGTTTAGATATAAGAGACGATGATGCCATAACCATGCTTGCGACGATGTAGCTTTAGCCATTAGGCAAATTGGATTGGGAGTGGATGTGTCTTGAAGAGTGATTGAGTAAAGATCTGATCTATGAGAATCTATGAGAAGATCATTTCCCTTCAAATCACAAACATAACATGTAGACTTCCAAAAAGCAACTTCCAAATCCGCATGACAGAATTGACCAACAGAGAATAAATTATGATTTAGCCCTTCGACATAATAAACCCTTTTGATAGTGATATTTCACTGAACCAGATCTCTAAAACCAAGAATCGGTGCAATTTGATCATTTCCAAACTTTACCGTACCCAGAAAAATCCTCCATAAAATTACTTAGAAGCTTGAGATTTCCCGTTATGTGCTTTGAGCACCCAGAGTCAATGATGAATAGAATTATCTCTACAAGCTGCAAACAAATTAGAAGACGATTGAGTATTTGATATAGTGGATTTCCTAAGAGTCGTGGGTTCCGAAATAGTAGTAGTTCTAGACTTATTTCCTAGAGGCATACTAACATTTGGTTTAACATTCACTGTACTAGTCTTAGGTTTAAATATATATACCGATGGTGTGATCTTAGAGTACCACCATTTACATGTCTTACTACTCTTCTCATATTGCTTCCTAATTATGCTTTTAGGTTTTTGGTTAGTAGATTCTACAACAACTATTCTCTTAAGGGGTGTTGCAACAAATTGGTTCACATTTCTTATTGGTTTCCTAGTACTAATAGGTACATCAATTGGCTGTTTAGTTCTAGTATTCACGCCATTAATATAATGAAGAACACACATATCATGATTGTCATTCAACACACATTTTCCACAAGTAACACAAACAAAGTTTACATTTGAGTTCTTAGCATTTAAACTGTCATTACACGCAGTTATAAATATTTTATTATTAGAAAACTTAAAATTCCTATGGTGGTCTTCTACTTGTTGTTTCTTCCCTTCACTATTGCTATGCATGACTCTATCTTCTAATTGATTGCTCTTAAGCTGTGGTCTGCTAACACTAGTAGTGGAAATTACTCCTGTAGAGAAAGACACACGTTTGTTAGTTTTCCTAATGTCTTGAGGCAACTGTTGTGTTCTAGTTTGATTAGGCTTTGTGTGCACTTTATACATTCCCGTAGCAATCATATTTGTGTTCTTTAAAATTGACTTCACATTCTGAGGCAAAATCTATGCAGTGACTGGTTTTGAAAAATCATTGGACATATTATTTGTGGTAACTGACTTTGACTTTGAAAAATCTGTCTTTGCAAGAGAATCAGAAAAAGTAGTCGGTTTACCTAAAACTGACTGTCTTTGACTTTTAAAAGCATTTGGTTGTCGAATAACCGATGGTTTTTCAAACTTAGTTTCCATAGATTTTCCTTTCATCTTTTTAATGAGTTTCTGTAACTCACTTATTGCAATCTCTTTGTCTTGTAATTATTTAATTCTCGAAATGAATTTGATTCTTTTTGTTTCTAAACTTTGTCATTATTAAGTTGTTCCTGACTTTGCTGTAAAGCGAGTTCAAGATTAATTGAATGTTGTTTAAGTTCAGAAAATCTTTTTGACAATTCATTGAAAGATTTGTTGCTGACATTGTCTGTTCTTTTTTAAAGCTCTTTTTCAAGACGTTCACATTTGAAAAGTTGGTCCACATAATCACATTGTAAGTCAGTGAATTCATCAAGGGTTGTATATACACGAAGTATAAAATTCATGTGATCCGCATAATAATATTCCCTGGAAAGTCGATCGATTTCATTCAAAAACTGTGTTTTTTGAGTTTCCAGATGAGATTTGAGAGAGTCTACTTCATGTTTAAGAGAATTAAAGTATCTCAAATCAGCAACCATTTCCTCTTTTAAACACAAGTGACAATTTTCTAAATCAGCATTGATTTTTCGAATTTGGGGACAAAAATTTCCTTCGATTGTATTTTGAATGAATGGATCTATGTGACCAAAATATGTTCTTTTGGCGATTGTTTATTTGCAACATTCCACTCCATCAAAAATTGTGTCAACACTACTTTTAATTTTGAAAAGTTCTTTAGAGCTTTTACACTTTTGATCTCACAAAATAGATTCATCCATCTGTTTTTCTAACAAAGTTGTTTGTTTATTAAAAGACTCTTTTGAATTTTCATTCTTGACAGGTGTATGACTCATTTTTGACCTTTCTGAAAAATATCTCTGTTCAGGCGACTTTTCATGTTGTGGAACGAACAAATCATAAAGATTATTTAAGGTTTTATAATCAAAGAGTTTGATTAAATCACTTAATTTTGATCGACTTTCATGGTCAAGACGAATCATTTCGTCGGATTCAGGAGCTAACATTAAAGCAAGATTATCATTATAGCAACCTATATCATACAGACGAGTATTCGCTCTTTGAGCTTTCTTGAGGTACTCAGGTTTAACAAAACTCGTTTTACAATTATGATTATGCATATTCATTGTTTGAACTGATTGACTGGTTTTATATACAATATCATCCAAAACCTTGACTTTGTTTTCTAAAGCAATGACCTTTTCAATTTCTTTGTCTTCACGAGTTTTGTAAAACTTATTCCGAGCCTCTTTTTCTTGTGACATTATGGAGATGGTTTCTTGATGTGCATAAAGCTCCTTTTTCATTTATGAAATTGTTTGATTTAAATCATTTATCTTTCGAGTATATTCATTAAATGACTTTTGAGATTCCATTTTGTATGACACCAATTCACCTTTAGCTTTTGCACAATCAATTGCCACCTTTGACGCATAATTCAAATCATGATACCTATCAAGTTCAGCTTGGAACTTCTTAAGGTATTTGAACATCAACTGATTAGTCTTTGACAGTTCATTGTTTGCTTCTTTGAAATGGTTATTTGATGATTCTAAACTTTTATTTTTGATTTTGAAATCCTTAATTTCACCTTTCAATTTATCAACTAAAGTCTTGTTTGATGATTCCAAAAGCTTATTACGATTTTTGCTGTCATCAATTTCACATTTTAGTTTATCAATTAAAGAAACGAGCAAATCATGTTCTCTAGCAAGATCATCACCATCCTGGTCAACCGTTTCTCTGTTAGTACTCATATCCAACGAATTAGTAGTGATGTTAGTATCACCTTGTTCCTCCAGATATGTTTCATTAACAGATTCACGTTGCTCAGGATGTTCTTTGTCATTAGCAAATACATTATAGTTATCATCATCATTTTGTACGTATCAAAGATGGGTCCAGAATTATCAGCAGCATCTGGAGTAACTTCTTGAATCTGTGCCATGTACATATAATGTGCTTCCAATTCCTGATCGCCAGGTTCATCATCAGTATCATCCCTCCAGTTAGCTTGCTCTACATTCAACTAAAATCCGGCTTCCTCTTGCTTACACAATATCATCTTCTCCTTGTGATAAGCTGCATCCTTTGCCTGTTTCAGTTTCTGACATTCCCTTGCTACATGCCCATATTCCTTGAAATTATAACACTAAATCCTAAACTGCTACACCACCTGTATACCTACATTCTCCCTAGCCCTAACAACATTAACTGCCCTCTGATTATCATACCCGGTTCCTCTGTTGATTCTTGGATTATTATCCTGATCTGCTCTACTGGTGTTTAATGAAGTTCTAAGGTTGTTATTGGTAGGTTTATAGATTTTATTAAATGATAGAGAAATTAATGCCATGAGTTTATTAATCTCCTTCTCCTTTGACAATGCATCATCTTCAGTAACCATGTTAGGTTCTTGATCATAAGTGGGTGGAGGAGAGTTGACAATTGCTTTACCTTTGTTTCTGGTAGTAGCTTGTTGTGATCTGGTTGAGGAATTATGAGTGTAGTGAGTAGGATGGTTTTGAGGATGATAAACTAGTTGTTGTTGAGCAACAAGTGCAAGTGGATTAGCAGTACGTGCTAGTCTTTCAGTTCTTATCTCACTGACTTCATTCTGGTGTTGCTTTAGAATGTCATAAAGTTTGTGATAGGAGACAGTCTTCAATTATTGACTCTGCTTAACAAGCATTACAAACCTTTGCCATTCTAGTTGTGATTGAAGTAAGAACTGAACATTTACTTGATGATTGGTAACATCACACTGATTTCTGACAAGCTCATTCATCATCTTGTAGAACCTTGAGTAATACGATTTAAGTGATTCACCATCCTGTGATGTGAATTTTCCAAACTCCTAATATAAATTGGTTTCAAGATCTTGAACATTGATTGATTTACCCTGTTTCAACCTTTCAATTACTTTCCATATCTCACATGCATTTGGACAAGTATCGAATATAGAGTAGATATCAGTATATATCCCTACAAGAATTATATGAACAGCTTCAGCTTCAGCATCCAATTGGTTCCTTATGTATTGTGACACATTCTTATAGTTCTTCATATACCCTTCTGTAGTAGTTTCTGAACTACCTTTTGCAACTGGAACAGTCTTCTCAGTCCATTTGAATTTGTAAGGTGGATTCTGGAGACAATAGTGGATGAGTTCATTGTTAGGTTTGGTGTCGATGTATCTCTTGATTCTGGATTTCCACTGAACGTAATTACCAGGTGCTAACATTGGTGGACGATCTTTACCACCTGCTTCCATGATGGCATTGTGAAGAGCATTCGATGTTTGAGATTGCAAATTAGTATTGGTATTTGACATTTTGATGTTGTGAATGGATATCGGATCTTAAGTTTTATGAAGTGATTGAGATTGTGGTTTGATATGGAATTCTAGTTTACGTGATTTTACAAGTCTTGATTAAACCGAGAAAAGAAGTGAGACTTTCGCGGGATTTTACTAAATCAAGAAGAAACCGTAAAACTAAAGTAGAATTTCTGATTTTACTTTGATGTTCTTGTTTATATGAAGCCCGAAGTCAGTCTCTTCCTACCTAATGCGCGGATTGAAATTGAAATTTGATGCAATATTTCGCTCAGCTTACTTGTTTCGCTTGGAATATGTAATGTCTTACTTCGCTTGAGTTATGACATAAACATATTTCGCTTGGTTCTTGAAATGTTGGCAGAGTTTTGTTTTGGATAATGACGTATTTCGCTTGAATCAAACAACTTGTAT
The DNA here is from genome assembly GCA_026074375.1 of Tanacetum coccineum. Taxonomy (NCBI): domain Eukaryota; kingdom Viridiplantae; phylum Streptophyta; class Magnoliopsida; order Asterales; family Asteraceae; genus Tanacetum; species Tanacetum coccineum. Next base: position 11,347 of record BQNB010174672.1, read on the forward strand.
TACATAAATCGCTTAGACCATGTTTCGCTTGAACATATTTCGCTTAGTTACATATTTCGCTTGAATGCATATTTCGCTTGAACATGTTTCGCTTGAAATAAGTAAATTTTGGCAGCGTTTAGTTTCAGAATATGTAATATTTCGCTTGAATCACACAACCTGTTCAAAACATATATCGCTCACAACATGTTTCACCATAAACATAGTTCGCTTGATTCATATGACATATTTTGTTTCCTTCAAAAAAAATTAAGCCTAAATTTTTTTTATAGAAAACGATGTTTTGATGATGCAATAAGCTTCCTATAAGCTTGTAAACAATGAAAGTACACCTTGATGATCTAAAACAACAACAAAACTCTTGTATGTGACAATTTTATATGCGTTTTTCTTTAAAAAACGTACGAACTAAAAAATAAACCAAATAAACTATGTTTGATTCTTTTATAAGCTGTTTTAAGCAACAAATAAGCTGTGAAGCTAAACCTTAAACAAGCTTAAGAATCAAGACTCAAGAAATAAAATAAGCTGAATGTAAAAAATCAAAAACCACGAAACAAAGGCACTAAAAACCCCTTGGCGATCGATACCACTTGTTATCCCAAATAACTAAGATCCAAGCGCAACTAATAAACTAACCAATACCCATATTATGCCATGAAATAAGAAGAAGAATAGTAGAAAGGAAAGTGAAGAATATTATATTAAGAACGAGAGTGGTGGATGATTACACACACATACAATGAAGCAAATGTAACCAACACCCTCTCCATGTGTGGAGATGGTCCTATTTATACCTTAAGCCTTCATCTAGGCGTATGAGCTTACTACTTGGGCGAGGCTTGGCTTATCTTTGGCTTTGAGCCCGAAACACGGACAATATTAGCTTAACATCTAAGCCCGTTAAACCCGACTAGCCTAATACATAACAACACTAATTACGACTAAGACAACCGATAACATTCTTGTTCGACTTATATAAAAATAAGGCTAACAATTTTGATAATAGAGATGAGAGATTTGATTCTTTTGGGAGAGGATAGAAGCGGCTCATGACTGCCGACAGTTAGGTTTTAAGAATGAAGATAGAGAGATTTGATTCTTTTTGAAGAGGATAAAAGCGGCTCATGACGGCTGACGGTTAGGTTTTGAGAATGAAGATAGAGAGATTTGATTTTTTTGAGAGGATATAAGCGGCTCATGATGGCCGACAACTATATTTTTGAGAATGGTGATTTATAGGGTTTGACGGGGTGGTATTGAGGCAGCGACTCATGGTGGCCGACTAGGTCCTGGATATAACCTACTCATGATACCATGTTAGAAGATAGAAAACCCCTAGAAGGCTAATTGATTTCCCTGTCTATTTCCACCAAAACAATCGATATAAATAAAGATAGGGCTTTGAGCCCAAGATAAGAATGAACTAGCTATACATATCAATCTACAACTAATCATGACTAAGCTTATTGTAATCATACTAAACATAGAGCGGACTAATATTGGAAAGAGTGCAATCAAATATGTTGACTAGTATATCGACTAATAGTTATGTTGGGATTAAAAGATTTTTTGAAGCTGTTTGGAAGTTACTGCTGCTAAGGGTAGAGTTACTGATGTTAAGCATAACTTAGTGTTGTTAGTGATATTAGTGAAAAATATGCTAAGTAGTTAGTACTGTCAGTTACTACTGCTAGTATATATTACTACTGCTAATAGATGTTAAGACTACTCAGAGACTTAGAAGAAATACTACTAAGTAGTTAATAGTGCTAGTATAAAAGTTACTACTGTTAGTGTAACTTAGTACTGTTAGTATATGTTAGTACTGCTTGAGTAAAGTTACAACTGTTAGCATAAGTTAGCACTGCTAGTGTAACTTAGTACTGCT
>BQNB010174674.1:2953-13237 GCA_026074375.1 Tanacetum coccineum
TGCTTACTACATGATTTGTGATCATTGAATACCTATATATGGAACCATGATTTTTGAACATATTACTTTCTTTACTTTTGGACACAAGTGCTTTCAAACTGTATGCTATTCAGATTGTTACCTGAATATTATTGCCTAGGTTACCGCAATGCCAATTAAGTCCCTTTTATCATGAACAGTTAATTACCTTGTAGGGGTAAGCGTAAATGTTGTGGGTAGATCTATCAGATTGACAATCCCCGCCTTGAATTTCTGGTCACAAGTTGGCTATGGTGCATTTAACATGGTGAGGATAGTTAGGGTGTTTTGGCATACATCCTATATACAATAAGGGCACAAACTAGTTAAGGTTTCGGGAGCATGAGCTTAGTGCAATAATACATGTTTTGGACTACTGAATTTGTTTTGTAGTCTACTATTACTTAAATCTTGTGGTCCACTACTGAACATTATTTGAGTTATTAAATCACTACTTGGATTTCGGAAAAAAGTAATACTTTGAAATATTGTAACGCTACTTTTCTTACTGAGATATTACTTTTTTGGGTAAAGGGTTACCCCGGTAAAGTATATTAAAACCGAAACAGTTAAGTACAAATGGAATGTGGCTGAAATGCCACATTAACCTCAAGCTAAACAGCTTGATAAACACCTAAAACTAGTGCTTATGACATGCCATAAACACTTACAACTATGGAAACAACTAGATGAAACTAGAGAAAAATGACTCTACAAAACAAGCTAACCAGCAGCAGCCATGAAAGAACTTCCACCGATTTTTGTAAATAGGTTAGCTGTTTCATCATACACATTTTCAACTTCTTCTTCATCTTCTTCTTCAACATTCAAGGCAGAAAAAGAATTTGACGAGGTGATATTATCTTTATTCAAAGAATTACCCCAATTCTTCAACAAAGATGACGGAATAGATTCATTACCCTTATTAGTAGCTCCCTTCTTTGGTGTGTTTGTAGTCGCCTTTGGCTCATATCTAACAGTTTGTTTAACCGAAGGACCAGCAAACTGACCACTATTATTAGACTTGAATTTACCTTTCCTCTTCTTCTTTTTACCCACCGTTTAGAATCCATCATTAGTCTTCTCAACAGTAGGAGTTAATAGGAGAAGTAGAGACAATAAGGGGAGTCACCACCTTTTTGGGACATTGGTCGTGAACATGACCAAATATCTTGCATACATCACACCTGGGCGACCTCTATTCATATTCAACACGGATGATTTCTTTAGTGAAACCCTCCCCAATAAGGGACAGAATACCAATAGTAACAACATCCACAAGATCAGCCTTTGAACTTACCTCAATTAAGCACCTAGCAAAACTACTCATACCCCACGAATCATTACACATGGAAATTGTGTATGAATCAAGCATAAAAGGTTTACCAATAAATGTAGCGATCAAACTAATACCATCCTCTTCAAAAACTTGAATAGGAACATCATGTAGTTTAACCTATATCGGAATGCGAGTCAATTCTTCTTTAAGCAATCTGGTATCCATCGACCATTTCTTGAGAATGATCGGAGACTTACGTATCAACCAAGGATCACCCTCCAAAATGGCTTATAAACCAGCCCGAGAATCGAATTTAAAGAAAAAGAAGCCCTTATTATTCATCATGATCCTTTTCAGCCCATGTTTCGCCCAGTTATTTCTAGCATAATTGTTAGCCTCAAAATATTGAGCCGAACAGGAAGTTCGTTCATTACGTGTACAAGTCTCAGTCATTTAATTAGTTAATGTTGTAATAGTATAATATCGGGAATCGGGCTCGATAGTTAATCTAATATTGTATATGTTTCGGGTTTAATCCCAAGCAAAACCCGAGCCCGGGTCCTAGTTAAATATCCCGCGCGTCATTTAACGCGACGGGGTATATAAACTCTTTTCTATTTAGAAAAGAGTTAGTTGTTCATTTCTAAATTAATTCTTCTTTTCTATTCTCTTCTCTCTCTCTCTCTCTTTCTCTTCTTTCTCTCTCTAAAGAAAACAACTCATCTCCTCATCTCTTTTCTTGATCTAATTTCGTGTTTAAATATATGAAGTGAAGTGTTACGGGATCCTACAATAATATTCAACAACCGGAAACGCCATTCTCTTTCCAATAAAGTAGCCATATAAAGTGTGTTCAAAACGTGTACTAACCTTTTCAATAACTTTACGAGGAATAGAAATGTTAACACCATCAAATACGGGATCAACCACCCAGGGACGAAAGTTAGAATTAACTTTTGGTTGGCCCTTAGCACTTGCACCCGCAGCTCCAGCATATGATGTTTACTTGGTATTGATGTCCACCGACTGAACAATAGGGTCACTAGGCGAAACCATACCAGGCATATTATCATCAGCATTAGGGTCATTAGGAGCCTTAACTGATGGGACACCATTCGACATACTATCAGATTCATTCAAGATAACATTCCTGTCAGCCTGAATTAAATTACATATAGTACCTAATACATCCAAGGTTTCTATACGATCATCATTAATCATCTCGGATAATAACTCATCATGTTTACCAGCTTCAATATCATTTATCAGCATGTACATGTCACCAACAGTTGTTAATGGAACTCCAAAAGTGGTAGCAACATCAATATCATACGGTCCTCGAGGGGGCATGATAAAAGTAGCAGTTGGAGAAACCAAAGGAGAAGAGATCACCTTTGGATTGCCATCACATGTAGCACCAGATTCATCTAGGTTAACCCTAGTGGTAGTACCCTCTCTCACAATAGCCACCCCTCTTTGATCCATCGAACCAAAAAGACAATCAAGTTTTTCATTCTCAGTTGAGCCCTTTAACTCCCCTCTCTTATTACCCATTACCACCACAACTTACTAAGAACAACACACCAAAAATATAAGTCGAACAAATTAACAAGAGGACAACGTCCTCCTCTCAAACGAAAACCCTATCAGAAAGCTATGGTTATAATTAAAGCCCGCGTATTACTAATCTCCAGTCATTGTTTGTCGACAAAGATAATGAATGAAAATAATCAATCAAACAGTAACTTAAAAAAAACCCTAATTAGTGAAACAAAAAGATCCTTAAAAAACAAAATCCTAATGCAAAAAACGACCAAGATCCCAAAAAAAATAGTGTTAAAGCAATGATAAGAGAGCAATAAACACAATTGTTTTAATGAATCAAGATCAGAATTAGATTAGAGAACGAATTAGAAGGATGAAAAAAAATTTGTCCGCCATTAGAGAGTTTAGGGTTTTTTTAGGAAAAAAAACCCGCACAAAATATTAAAAAAAAATCGCGCGGAAGGTCCAGCGATTAGGCAATCAAAAACAGCCCTACGCTAAGGAAAAAAAATTAACAATTTTTTTCTAAGAAAAAAAAACAACGCCCTCCAGCAACGCGCCAGCTATGTAATCAAATCGCAAAAAAATACGCCCCGCGCAACGCGCGGAAAGTCCATCTATTACGCAATTAAAAACCGTCTTACACTAAGGAAAAAAATAAAAAAAAATTGAAAAAAATAATAATAACAATAAATAACGCCCCGCAGCAACGCGCGGGTAATCATGCTTGTTCTTTTCAAAATGGTTAGTATAAATGATAATCTATGAGTTCACTTTAATGTTATCTATAGAGGTTGGCAAGTTGAATTGTTTTCTGTTCAAAAGATTAACTTATTCAACACAAGTTATTAGTTACGAGCAGTGGCGGTACCAAAGGGGGGGCAGTGTGGGCAGCTGCCCCCACAAACCTGTCAAATTCTTTTGAAAAAAAATAAATTTTTAAGAGTGTTTTTGTAATAAATTATATCTGCCCCCATATCCAAAGTAAAAAAACAAAGCGGCAATATAGACAAGAAAAAGAGGCAACAATTTGCCCCCTCAATTTTTTTTTTCTAGTACCGCCCCTGGTTACGAGCATTTACATTAAGAATTTGGATTGTGATCGCCTAGAAGTAGATGTAAATAGATATAGGCTTAATAATGTTCGAAAAAGTGAAATAAGAAGATTGAAGGAACATATTACGCCTCCAGGATCCAAAAGATAGCTAAGTGGAAAATATGCTTTAAATTTAACCAAATACATTTGATTAACGAACCTTAAATTTATTGAATATGCTTAAAACCTCCTATATCATTTGGTTTCATAAATCAGAATATGGTAAGAGATTAGATGTTTGAGCATATATAAAGCGTTAATTATGTTCACATTGTCTTTCTGTTAGATTATGTTGGTACTTCATTATTAGCTCACTAAATGCTTATTTTCATACTAGTATAAAGAAACTGGCCAGTAAATCACAATCTAAGAACCTACATTTGATACGATAATTGTCGTGTACAGGTATGGCTTCTTTGCTTTTAATATCTGTCAAAATGCAACTTTACCTTATTTACTGGCAACAAGAGTTTGCAGATCTACTTATTACTATGTTGTATTAAATGTTAAGTATTGTCTACTGACAAACTACTGAATACCGACATCAATTTAGGAGATATACAAGATGAAGAAATTAAATTACAAGTATATAGATAACAGTAGTAAAAACTTAATGGGTAAAGGCTATAGAATATCAATGTACTTTCCAAAATTTACCATAATGAACAACTTACTTTTTTATTATCGATACCACCAACTTACATTCAAATTTTGTTTCAACTTGAACAAAACGCTTGTACAGTTAGTTATTATGTGGCAACGTTAGTCCATTTAGCTAACGATCGTTTGAGGATGTTGCAAAAATCGTCCATGTGGTTTTCATATATATTTTTTTTCGAAAATTTAATCTTTCGAACCATTTTTCGAAAAAAAAAATTCGAAATTTTTTATCAAAACTTCTTTTTTTACGAAAATTTTTATACACATTTTTATAAAAAAAATTCGAATTTTTTTTTTACACATTTTTATAAAAAAAAAATTATACACATAAAAAATTTGTATAAAAATTTTATGTGTATAAAAAAAATTTTGAATTTTTTTATAAAAATGTGTATAAAAATATTCGAAAAAATGTGTGTACAAATTTTCGAAAAAATGTGTAAAAATTTTCGAAAAAATGTGTAAAATTTTTTGAAAAAATGTGTGTAAAAGTTCGAAACATTTTATACACATTTTTTCGAAAATTTTTACACATTTTTATAAAAAAAATTCGAAAATTTTTGTATACACATAAAATTTTTATACACATTTTTTATTTGTATAAATTTTTTTTGAATTTTTTTTATAAAAATGTGTATAAAAAAAATTTCGAATTTTTTTTATAAAAATGTGTATAAAAAATTTTTATGTGTAAAAATTTTTTCGAATTTTTTTATAAAAATGTGTACAAATTTTCATAAAAAATAAGTTTTGATAAAAAAAAAATTCGAATTTTTTTTCGAAAAAATGGTTCGAAAGAAAAAATTTTCGAAAAAAAAAATATATGAAAACCACAGGGACGATTTTTGCAAATTCCTCAAACGATCGTTAGCTAAATGGACTAACGTTGCCACATAATGACTAACGGTACAAACGTTTTGTTCAAGTTGAAACAAAGTTTGAATGTAAGTTGGTGGTATCGATAATAAAAAAGTAAGTTGTTCATTACGGTAAATTTTAGAAAGTACGTTGGTATTCTATAGCCTTTACCCAAACTTAATTGGTAGTGTATAATTCTTATCATCATGATGCAGAATACTAAATTTAGTATGTTGATTCAATACTTTATGTCACATTGTAAATTGTGGTATACAGATATAGGATCAAAAAGACTTACACATAAAACACACAATAAAAGTTTTTGTTATTGATACAAACTAAGAGAATATCAAAGAGTGTGTGAAAAGTATATTGAATTCATTCATTGACAAAATGAGGGTTACAAGCATTTAAATACTACATTATGGCCGGAAAACTAATAATAGCTAACTGACTGAATTGAAGCTAAAGCTACTACATTATATTACATACAAACAAGCTATTATTCACCAAGCTCCTCATTCTATGTAGTCTCCTTGATCTCTTACTCTGTATGAACTGAACAGAGTGTCTGGCATCTTGGTTTATGACTGAACCAGGGTGTTTGGATCCTTGTGTAACATCTGTCTTATCATCCCCCTCGCAAGTTGGCAGTGTGTAAGGATTACACATGCCTAACTTGGCTAAAAAAGTGTAATGAAGTGGTCTGCTTAAACCTTTTGTAAGATGTCAGCCAATTGATTCTTTGTAGAGATGTATTGAGGAAGAATTTGGCCAGCTTTGACTTTGTCTCTGACAAAATGGCAATCTATCTCAATATGTTTAGACCTTGCATGATGAACAGGGTTAGATGCAAGGGCTATTGAGGAGGCATTATCACACATAATAGGAATAGGAGTAGGAACATTGACTTGAAATTCCTTGAGTAGACACTATATCCAAGTAACTTCACAAGTACTGTCTGCAAATGCTCTGTATTCTGCTTCAGTGGAGGACCTAGAAACCACTGTTTGTTTCTTTGATTTCCAGGAAATAAGACATGATCCTAGAAATACTCCATATCCTGTGATTGATCTTCTAGTAAAAGGACAATTGGCCCAGTCACTATCACAATAAGCTGTTAAGTGTAGATTATTCTTGACAGGGAAAAAAAGACCTTGTCACATGGACCACTTGACATATCTGATAACCTTGAGAAAAGCCTTCATGTGAGTAGTTCTTGATTGTTGTAAGAATTGACTGAGTGCTTGTGCTGTAAAGCTAGGTCTGGTCTTGTGATTATCAGGTAGAGAAGTTTTCCAACTAATGCTCTATAGAAGGAAGGGTCTGGTAGGAGAACACCATTATCACGAGTAAGTTTCTTGTTTGGATCAAGTGGTGTAGCTGAAGGTTTGGTGTCAAGAAGGCCAGCATAAGTAACCAAATCAAGAGCATATTTCCTTTGAGAGAAAGCAATACCATCTTTGTTCCTTAGGAATTCAATGCCTAAATAGTAGTGTAGTGGTCCTAAATCCTTGATACTAAATTTTGCATTTAAGCTTGTCTTAAGATGATCAATTAGTGATCTATCATTGCCTGCAACTAGGATATCATCAACATAGACAAAAAGGTTGAGAAAGGTATTAGCAGTTTGGAGTGTGAACAAAGAAGTATCTACATAACTCTGTTTGAAACCATGTGTCTTGAGAAAGGTTGTGAGCTTCTCAAACCGTTGTCTATTGGTCTGTTTAAGTCCATAAAGGGATTTCTTTAGTCTGCAGACTGTGTTAGAAGGAAGTTGTTGGGCCATTTGTCTATTGGTCATGAGGTTTAAGTCCAGTAAAGGAGATTTCGTTAGTTGCAGACTGTAGTTGCAAGGAAGTTGGTTGGGAGTGTATCATTTATAGGTACGTGACATGATACACTCTTCATTGAAGATGTTATGAAGGAAAAACTAAAAAATTAAAGAAATTTATAACAGTAAGCTAAACTATGAAAATAAAAGACTAAAAATACATGACAACAATAGAAATAATAGAAAATAAAAGTTCACTAGAAGTTACGTTTAAAAAAGAAAACATTAGTATATTAATATTAAAAATAAATTGTAAAAGTGATTAATACAATCAGTTATAAAATCATAATAACAAGTAAAGAAAAAGAAAAATAAGATAACAATCGAAATAGTGTGTTACATAAAGCTGCAAAATGTCCAAAAAAGTAGCCACATAGTTGAGGCACTTGTTAGGACATGTCTAGCTTGTTCAATTATACAGCCATGCCATTTGATTCGACTAGTAATAAGTAAAGAGAGTGTTTCGAGTATAAGTGGACCATTTTTGGCGGCATACAGGTGTTAAAGTTCTCGAGTGTAGTCTATTTCATCTCCTTTTGAGTGAATCCCTATTGGCCAAAAGTTTGCTGTGGTACCGTTTCTATATTTCATCAGCCTTGTGTTTGATCTTTGTAACCCATTTATGCTCCCAATGGCTATCTGTCCTTGGTTGGCAGCAATTGTAAGTAAGGTTCCCATAGTACTTATTCTTCTCTAATTGCTTCAATTTCTGTCTTAGATTCATTGCTTATACCAGTCTTATGTTTTTTGATGCTCTTGAGATTAAAAGTAGTTGTTAATGGAGACGTCTTGTCTATGTTGTTTTGAGGGTGTAAAGTGATTTGAGGCTACGGATTATGATTAGTTAAAGGTAAAAGGGAGTGTGGGTAACTTAGAGTTAAGAGTTGTTTGGACAATGAACTTGTACGTTGATGTTATAAGCATTAAGTATGGTGTTGTTATTGTATGGTCTTGTGATGTTCTCTAGTATTTTAGGGAGGTGTTGTTGTAGGAGGTATAGTACTGGTTTTCAAGATGGTGAAGATGATGGTTCTTGTTGACGAGTGTGGAGATAGGTTATGTTTCAAGGGAGAGTTTGTGTTTCTGAGGTGATTGTTGGAGGAAATTGGTTATAGTTAGTGGATAGTGGGTGATGATGTGTGGGATTTGATAGGTTTAAGAGAAGAGTATAGAGATTTTAGGATGTAGTGGGGGGTATGTGTTTCGGAGTGATTGGGTATGGAGGGTGAGGTGGTGAAGGAGTTAGAGAAGGTATTTTTTGGAGTAGTGGGAGTGATTGGTATGGAGGGTGGTGGTGAAGGATGAGGGTAAAATTCGTGTAGGATTCATATGTTTGGTGTTGTAAGAAGTGGATCTTTTGATTTGGAGAAAGGAAATTGGCTTTCATCAAATAATACATTTCTACTGGTTATGGTTTTGTAAGTGAGTGGATCATAGAGAAGGTAGCCTTTTTGATTGTGTGGGTAACCTATGAGGACAGTTTGTGTAGGTCTAGCATCAAATTTATCTATGGTGTGATGGTAAGCATAAGCTAGACAACCTATGGTTCTGAGGTGATCAAGAGTGGGTGAGGTGTTGTGAAGGAGTTCATAGGGACTTTTGTTATTGAGGACTGGAGTGGGTAATCTGTTAATGATATATGTGGATGCTAGAAGACTGTGTCCCCAAAAATGAATGGGAAAGTGAGCTTGGAAGTGAATAGATCGTGCCATTTCAAGGAGGTGTCTATGTTTTCTCTCAATCCTGGCATTTTGTTGAGGTGTGTAGGGACATGAGGTTTGATGTGTAATGCCATGTTTTTGGAGATGTGTTTGAAAAGAAGAGTTAATGAATTCAGTGCCATTGTCACTTTTGAGAGTTTTGATTTTAGCTTGGAATTGTGTTTGGACAGAGTTGTGAAAGTTTTGAAATGTAGAGAAAACATGATGTTTTCTTGGTAATAAATAAGTCCAAGTTGCTCTTGAAAAATCATTCATTATTGTAAGGAAATATGTACATTTATTAACTGTTGGATGTTTGTAGGGTCCCCATACATCAATATGAACAAGCTCAAATTATGATTTAGCATGTGAAGTACTAATAGGAAAAGGTAATACATGGTGCTTAGCTAAGGGACAAATTGTACATTTAGAATCTAAATTACATGAAAATACAGGAATGTTTTTGATTTTCTTAATGGTTTAAAGAGATGTGTGTCCAAGTATTGTATGCCAGAGTTGAGATGTGTTGATGTTGGAGAGAAAAGTTGATGGTTGTGGCTTTAGAGTTGAGGTAGGTGGTAAGAGATAAAGTCCTCTATGAAGGATGCCATGTGTAGTGCTTCCATCATGGGCTTGAAACACAAACTTATCCTGAGTGAATGTGAATGAAAGGATTGTTTTATGTAGGATTCTGCTAATTGAGATTAGGTTGTAAGTGAAAGTAGGTATGTATAAAACATCAGTGATGGTGAGGGATTGAGTGAGTCTTACTGAACCAGTGTAAGATACTTGAGTTGTTTGTCCATTGGGTAGGAAAACAGTGATTGGTGTGTGTAGCTTTGTGATGTTATGCATTAAGTTAGGGAAATACAAACATGATCAGTGGCTCCACTATCAACTACCCAAATAAAGTGTGATTTTGGTTTGGTCATATGGGAAGCAATGAATGAGTACATCTTAGCAGCAGAGTTAAAATAATGAATACCAGTTACTTTTGCAGGAATAGTGATGTGGTCAGAGAAGGAAAGTATACCTGTCACATGTGGTGTAGCACCAGAAGTTTCAGCTTGGTTATGTTGGTTCTGCATCATTAGGAGTACTTGGTTAAGCTGGTTCTGCAGTAGGCCCATTCAGGTATGAACTTGAGACTCTGCAATATCTAAAGTGGTGGATGTGGAGCACTGGTCAGGGAGGTTCATTGGATGTAGTGGTGTGTATAACACCTCGTGTTTTAGGTCATTGTATGACATTTTGTAATTCACAATTTATTTTTAGGGTTTTACGCGTTTACTCT
>BQNB010174677.1:0-10836 GCA_026074375.1 Tanacetum coccineum
TGAAATGTCATAAAAATATGTAAATAATGTCGGGATTGATAAATGAGGTAGGATTCCAAAAATAGTAACTTTTATTATGTATTAGCGAAACGGACATAGAAGTTAAGAGATTAAGACTAGTTAGTGCGTTTTAAAAATATGAAAACTTAACAAATATAGGGGACGGTATTAGCGTCTTGAAACTAAAATCTTTCCTAAAAAGGAAACTTTCTATAAATGGAAACTTTCGGGAAAAATGTCAGGATTCAACGAAGAACGTTATAATTTCACAAAGTCATTTTTGATAAATAAAACCAAAACACAACACACATGGATGTCTTTCTATATTAAGCGTTTCGTGCAATATTTAGTATACTTTCTGTTTTCTTAAGACGCGTTATTTATCTAGGTTGCGGCTAGATTTCTATATCATCTTTCATTTACATGATTTACCATTCACTCATCTTGCTAAGGTGAGTTCATAACCCCACATTTTTACTACTATTGCTTTACTACTATTGCTTTACTACTTTGGGGTGAGAAACATTGCTTGTTTTTAAACATTAGACACACATGCTTTACGTTTTTCCTAATCTTGTTTACGTGTTGCCTAAGTAAATGCTAGAACTTATATGCCTGAGTTATCAAGAACCGTTAGTTACTTATGATCAGTTGGATTGGTAAGTGAGCATGAGTGTTGTAAATAAATCTATTGGGACTAATCATCCCCGTCCGTGTAAGTAGCTCTTACATGATCCACGGACGTATACCATGTCAAGTGATACGGTGAAGCGTCATGTTGGCACCCGTCAGGGCAAGTTTATTTAGCATTTTGCATGCTCCCATTACATTTAGCCTCGGTATCATGAGCTTAGCACAACGTAGATGCTTTTTATGTGATATTGTATTTGTTATAATAGTCACATGTGTTTTGCAAAATTTGTGGTCCTTATATCAAATTCAAACTTATGAATTCGCCAACTTTATGTTGACGTTTTAAGCATTTTTTTCTCAAGTTCTTAGCTATGGATGTCGTTGCTTGCTTTATGGTGTTGACTTACTTTGGACCGATTTTCAAGACTTATTAATATCTATTTTAACATCGTTGTCAAACTTTACAACCTTTTATTCGCTTCCGCATATTATCTATGAACCTATGTAAAACTTTAACTATTTTATTTAATGCAACGATGTTGGATTTCTAAACGTACCCTTAGAGGTCGTTCTTTGTATCTTGTGTGATGTATATTATGACGTCACGTCCCCGGACACGTGTTTCCCTCCAGGCCCTGTTTGGGGGTGTGGCAGATTGGTATCCAGAGCCAAGGTTACAGAAACATGTAGAATATTAGGTCTGGTCTATAACAAGTATGTGATCCTATGTGTTTCTATTTGCTTACGTATATAATTACTATCGATAAGTATACGGGTATTAATTATAATACTTTTCCATAATTATATTACGTATAATTTTGCCATTACTATACCTTACATCTGTATTTTTCCTGCATTGCACGCATTGTCATGGTTTCATATAAAGGGCATTTATATAAACTTTTGCTTATGCAGGTCATGGCAGCTCCGGTTATTTCTATTTCTTTAGACGTATCAGTCGAGAATGTAAGATCCTCTTTTCTGTGAGTTGTCCTTATCGGTTCTATTTTTGTTGAGGTCCTAGTTGCACTGGAGGTGGGGGCGACTGCAGTTGCCTCACCTGCCGGGGTGCTCGAGCTTGATACTCATTCATCGTCAAAGGTTGATCCATCGAAGAGTTCACCACCCCTCGTATCTATGGAACCTATGGTCTCACCTTTTTTGTATTCAGACGATTCAGAGTCAGATACTAAGATGCCCGAGAGGCATGTATCACCTACACCTCATGATGCTATGCTTACTAGGTGGAAGAGCAGAGTTGCATCACGACCATCATTACCTACTACTTCTACTCTAGAGATCCCTACTGCTCCCATTCTACCCGCACCATCTGATGTTGTTGCACCATCTACTGATATCATCTCACATGTTGATGCACCACCCGAGATTCGTCGACGACGAGCTATTCTTATCCGACCCAGGGAGGACATTCTTATTGGTCGAATTTACCATACTCATCCTGGTGGGCCATGTAGGGCATTGACCGCGAGGAAGTCGGTTAGACCTTTACCTTCTCATCGTTTAGCATTGAGGTACACATCACATCACTTGGATCGTTTTACTTTCGGATCATCATCGGGTCATTCATCTTCAGATCATTCATCATCTGGACATTCTATTTCGGGTCATTCCTTATCCGGACATGCATCACCAGACACCACCATTGCTGATTCATCTACACCACCAAGATTTGTTTATCAACCACTTGCTAAGACTCTACGGTGTAGCGAGGCCTATCTCTGTTGGAGGTCTACCCCATTATCTACCATGTATCTACCGACAACATCTGAGTCGTTAGCTGGGGATTCTTCTTTTGAGTCATCTGCTGGACCATCTCGTAAGAGATGTAGGTCCCCTGCTGCTACCATGACTTCATCTATCCATGCTATAAGAGCTTTAGTTCCTTCTCGTGCTGATCTCCTTCCACCTCGCAAGAGGTTTAGGGATTCTATTTCACCAGAGGATAGTGTTGAGGAGGACATTGATGCCAATGAGTCGGCGGATATTGAGGCGGATGCTACGGGTGATGAGGTTGTAGTAGATAGGGATGTTGAGGCTGGGGTTGATGCAGGTATTGGTATGGAGGTCGATGTTGGGGTTGATGTAGAGGACGAGGTTGAGGACGAGGTCGAGTCCAGTGATAGGGGTACTATGGAGGTTGGAGTGGATGTGGTTGCCGGGATTGATATCCCTGATGGTATGCTTATGCCTGATGTTGTGGAGCGTTTAGAGCAGGTTGAGGAGGGTTTGCAGGATATTTATGAGCATGTTATGGAGATACCTCTTCAGAGGATAGAGGACATTGAGACGGGACAGAGAGAGTTGGAGGCGAGGAGTTTGATTGCTGGTGGAGAGAGAGCTAGCTTACTTGAGCAGGTTGCGTCCTTGGAGAGGAGCAACGCGAGACTTCGAGGCACCATGATGATGGAGAGAGCGAGAGCCGATAGGTTTCGGCGACGCATGAGCTTTATGGAGAGTGAGCTTAGGCAGATCCGTAGGTTCCGCTACTATGACAGGATGCGATTTAGGAGATTGGAGACATTCGCTGCGAGGCGTTTGGGTTTTCGTCCATGATGTTGTGTATGGACTTTAGACTAGTGGTAGAACTAGTTGGTAGTAGTAGTATTAGCGTAAATTAAGTTCCCCATTATGGGTTGAATGTAACTGACTGATGCTTTTATATATGATATGAAAAGCTTGTTTTGATTCTCTCGCGTGTTCGTCTTTATTGCTATTTACTTGTTCTGGCAAAACATGTTCTATTGTATTTTCCTATATAAACCTTATTTACCATTTATAAGTGTGATCGTGTCGTTGTGTGGTGTTTATTTATGATAGTTCAAGTTTTAAATTTATATTTTGCCGACTTAACCAAAAACAACACTTTAACGGGCAGTGTACCCGGTCAGTGGTAGATTCATGGTAAGTAGGGTGTCAAACACTTGAAGCGAGGTTAAATCTCTCAATTTATTTATATTTTGGTTTACCTAATCTAGGTTAATTCTAATCTATGTCAAACCTATGCTAATCCTATGTTAGTTCTAATCCTAATTCTAACAGGTAAAAAGGGGGTTTCAGCCTGAGAGACTGGCACGGGTTTGGTTGGTGACTACAATCAATTCAAGACACTTTAACCTACACAAGCTAATTAATAGAAGATAAAATACCAGTCGAGCCTTATGATAGAAAACTGTATTAACCATTATTAATCCGATTAGAACGTTGGTTTATTTATTAAGTGCAATGATATCTTCTCTCGAGGTGGCATATCATTCTTAAGACTTAGGCGGGACTTCTTCCTAAGACCTAGACACATTAATTCTATCACAATTAAAGCATCCGCATAAAGCATCCTTATTTGCTGATTATAATCTATCTTAGGGATTAAAGCAATAGTGATCTTGTTAAACCCTAGCTCATAGAGACTTTACCCACTTACTGCTTAATGGGAATATAGACATCTAGTTGTCCTACTAACCCAAAATCTTTACCAATTAATTAAGATACGAACTCGTAGATCCTTGGGTCACCTTCCGCGTTCAACTAAGCTCATCTAGTCTAAAGCAAAGGTAGGTCGTTATTTGTGATCCTATTGGTCTAGATGTATAAATCACTATATGGAGAGCTATCCCAGACTCTAGATTACTTGGTCCGTATCACTAGATCCAATTGAATGATAGGTCGCATACAAAAGCACGTAAACAAGTATAAATTGATAAACATAAACAAGCATTCAATGATAAATCAAGAAAGGGTATTAGCCTTCAAACATCATAATTAATACAAACGTAATTGTTTTAGCTAAGGTAAACTAACCGAGTTAACAAATGATACCAAAAACTAAACGATTACTAAAGTATATGGAATTACATGTTGTCTTCTATGGATTGGAATGCGTTGCAAGACCTCTTCTACATTTTTTCTCCTTTAAGAATCGACTTTTATGGTTTAGGTATCGAGAATATGATTTAGCACCCTTAAAACTCGTTTTTGAGTTTTGTATTTATATGGTCTGGAAGTCGGTTCGATACAACTTATCCAAGGGGTTGGATACGGCATATTGGAGTTTTTAAGAGTAGGGACCACTCTTGATATCTTCCAGAATATTCACATACTATATCTTCAATACGGTGTATTGACATCTTCTGGATACGGCGTATTGATCTTCTTTCCTTTATGGTCTTTGGTGAGTGCAGGCACGGATACGCCGTATCTTCCTTGATGGATACGGCGTATTGGTCTTCAGAATATTAGTCTTCAAAATATCTTCATTTATGCTTCAAAATGCGCGTCTTTTGCTAATATTCACCCTTTTGCTAATATTCGCCCAATACTCCATAATTACTGCAATTCTCAAATATAAACGATTAAGTAACAATTCTTTGCAATAATTATATAAAATGGGTTAAATACATAGGATAAATGATTCTATAAAATAGACGTTATTTGATGTCATCAAATATCCCCCCACTTAAATCCTACTTGTCCTCAAGTAGCCTTTAGAAGTCTATAAAAATGACTCCCTAAGGATATTTTTCGTTAAAGCATTTATTTGATCTATTACGAGTACACAACCAAACACCTCACGAAATAGGAAGGTGAAAACACTCAAATCACTCAACTAATCTATGTGGTAACATGTATCTAATTCGCTTAATTGCTGGGTCATGACGAGTATTCTATCATAAGCTTGACAAGGATACACATCTCCACCACTAAAGCTAAGGAGTAACAAGTTTATAAAGAAATATGGGGTTATATGAAGATGGTTTGGGTTGATTACTCAAAAATAATCTTTATCGTACTAAATATTCAGCGAGGCGACAAAAGTCCACATATACACACCAGTAACGACGGGATAGAAACATGTGTCATATTCAACTCCCACCTAGAATATGGCTAAAGAGTAGAATGGTCGAGTAATATTGGGTATGGATTTCTTTTCACCTAATAGTAATAAACCAAAAGGCAGCTGAGACAGCATACATGGCGTAATGACAGAATAGCATGCACGCTCTGATCACATCTCATGCCCGTTAAAACCCATGGTTAATGATTAGGAAAGGGAAATAAAATTATTGTTAAATAAAAATTCGAAACAATAGATTAAGTATAAAATACATGTTGCTAGTCACTTGTTCCCGACCGTTACCATGATAAAAGACAAGTATTTAAACGTCTTGATCATAGATAAAAAACATCAACACCTAAGTTGGGTTCCCGTATCGGTCAACTTTCCCATCCATCCATTTCATTTACATACTTACAAGGTAAGTGGCGATTTACTTTCCATTTATAAATATATTACATCGTCGATTTTGTATCCAACAATTATCGATCCTTTGTGTAATTCCCTTGGGTCAATTGCGAATCGATTATACTCAAACTTTCCTTTTTCTTTTTTTTTTGTTGCAATTTTTTCTCATTTTTTCAATTTTTTTACCTATACTACAAAAATCGGTGTAGTTTCACCATCTTCACGATCATAATAATTCCGGTTAATTCCTTCGATAATTTCTTCATTCTTCTGACGTACGCGTTATGCTCCAGTAGTTACTGGTCGATGCGTAGTAAAGAAAATACATGAACGTTTTGGATATTATATCATTCTCATCTGCTCAATGTGCATAATTTTTCAACTGATACCAAAATAGACACAAGACTCGGGAATAGCAACTTTACACTCCTAAGCAACTAGCAACTATTAAATAACTTAATCTAACAGGGTAGGCTAGGATGTGTGGGTTATTTCATCTTCTAATGACCTGCTCCAAATAAAACTAAATTTTGACGATTAGGTAGTCCGATGAGTGTGGCGGGTCGCCATGGGGTGGTTCAGGATTGCCCTGTAATTGAATCTGTTTCCAGTAGATCCGGCACCCGAACCATACCACACACCTCCACACAAACCAGCTCGCTGCCATGATATGCCACAGAGGATGGCCAGACTAGAGGAAGCGTTGTTGACGTTTCTGGGGCATAGTCCCTGAGCACCCGGAGTTCGATTGGTTCTAAGGGCATCGTGATTTAACCCCTTCTGTACATTTTCACCATAGCCTTGCACTGATGTATGGACGGTGCAGGTGTGCCCAAAACCCGCGAATAACTCCGTGCACCAAGGCGTCTATCAGAGGTGCAGAGACTCGTGTATGACGGAGCTCGCACATACGCAGCACTCGGAACCTCTCGCCATGCCCTTTAGCCAGGCTACTACTGGGTCTCTACTCCTCATCTTATTTAAGCTTTTGTATATGTTTTGAAATTTATAATTATCATGTCGTGATGTATCTAACTAATTAAAATGATTCTATCTTATAGCATATATAATCCCACATATTGGAACTAAAGACGTATATCATTTGTTTGTGTACTGATAGAATCAATGTCTGGCAGTAAGTTCAAGTTACCATAGTCATGAATTGATACGGAAACAAGCAGGTAATTCCCACCAAATTGCGAAATGGAGACGAGAGAGCATGTATGTCAAGTGTGTGGAAGTGACGTAATAGTTAACTTAAAGACTTTCATGAACAACCAAAATTGTGTGTGGGAGATACCAGACTGTTATTTAATTTGTCTTCCCAACACACTCAACTACGGCGTATCCGCTCTATAACATACGACGTAATTGTTTGTCTTTGGACGTTATCAGTTGTTATTTTTATGCACTTTAAAAACAATTTACGATGTCTAGTTCTGGAAAATATGAAATAATTCATGCATGATCCAGGTCAAACCTCCCTGAACAGCTTCACCCCCAGGTGCATGCTGTATATTACGTTTGTTTTTTTAGTTTAATTAACTGTGAGGTACCAAGATTAGGAATGCACATGTTTTATTGCTCTATTTATACAGGACATTGGAAGCAAGAATAACGTCGAATATAGGTGGAGAAAGCTTTACAAATCTTGGAAGATTCTTAAATGTGTTGGACGTCTTGACATATTCTAAGGCGAATGTTCAACACAATCTTGTAAAAAACTCAATATAAGGAGAATCTAACGAGCAATATCAGGGGAGTTTTTTCATTCTAATTCTTTTATTTCCGCTCATTTAATGTTTTTATATATTCAACGAGGACGTTGTATAATCAAGTGGTGGGGATGAAGATATAATGTATTACTATGTCCTATTATTCACACTAAAATACTAAAATTACTGCTCCATTATTAAAATTTTCCAAATCTACTTTTATTGAAATATTGATACATACCGCACATAATTATACCCTTGTTAGATTATTGTATTGGATTTATACTTTTCCGTTTCCAAATGTTTACCAAATTCTACATAAAATATGAGTGTGCTTGTGACTGTAGAGACATTCGGACTTGGAATCACTTGGTATATCTATTGAGACCGCAATAATGGTAATATGGATTTAGATGTGCGTCCTTTTTAAAACTGCCAATTTTTAGGCTTACAGTCGAGCGTAGCATGTTCACACAGCACCGAGCGCGCACTTTACATGTTGCTTACTTAAACTAACTACATCTGGTTAGTTAACAACCCATTATAAACCATTTTGTTTATACTGCTTATTTTAAGATTAAGATACCCCTTAAGAACCCCATACGAGCTCAAACCTTAGGAACTACACCAATTATTTGTTTGTTAACCTTTAGTCTCCCACCCCGTAGCTTACCTACTGGCTTACGTAACAATTTCATTATAAGGTACGTTTATTAGTTATTAGATTACACTGTTTTGCTTTATGATTTTGTATAGTGCTTAGTTGCAACAAGTGTACAGTTTAGTAGTTGCCCTGCTACACATTATAGCATACAAATTAAACTAATTTTCTCACAAATCCAAATCCTCAGTGCAACAAATACCCCACAGTCCCCCCCCCCCACCCCCCCCGCCCCCACCAACACACCCCCTCCGCTCCGTACAACTCACGGCCCAGCACCTCGCCGGTTGTTATTGCTGTCCTCCCCCCCCCCCCTCGTTTGCTTGGTTGTTAAGGTGTAAGGGTAGCGGTGCATGTGGTGGTTGGGTATAGGTGTACGGTTTTGTAGTTGTAATAATACGATTGGTGTAAGTTATAAATTGTGTGTGTGTAAGTTAGAGTGAGTGTTGGGGGTTGGTGGTGGATACGCCGTATCGAGTAATGTGGGATACGGCGTATTGGGAATTTCTTGGAGTAAGGACCTCGTTTGATATCTTCCAGAATATTTTATTACTATATTGCTTAATTACGGGGTATTGACTTCTTTGGATACGGCGTATTGACTTGTTTCCTTTGTGGTCTATGGTATGTGCAGACACAGATACATCGTAACTTAATCTAACAGGGTAGGCTAAGGTGTAAAGGTGTAACGAAACAAATAATTGGTGTAGTTCCTAAAGGATTGGCTCTATGGGTTGTTCTAGGGGTATCTTACTCTTAAAATAAGAGTAAACAAATGGTTTATATGGGGGTTAACTAACCAGTGTAGTTAGTTAATAAGCAACATGTAAAGGCGATTTGAGTGTAAGCCTAAAAATTTACCAGTTTAAACAAGTTACTCCATCTAAATCCATAGTACTCATTATTGCGGTCTCGAATAGATATACCAATCCAAGTTCTAAAGTCTACTACATCACAAGCACACTCATATTTTTGTAGAATTTGGGTAAACATTTGGAAACGGAAAAGTTAAATCCTTACAATATCTAACAAGGGTAATTATGTGCGGGTTATGTATCAAGTAATTTCATAAAAGTATGCTTGAAAAAAAAATTAATTTGAGCATAATTTAAGCATTTTAGTGTGAAAAATAGGACAAGTAAACATTATAACTTCATCCCCCCACTTGGATTATACAACGTCCTCGTTGTATATATAAAACATTAAATGCGGGAAATAAAAAGAATTAGAATGAGAAACTCCCCTGATATTTGCTCGGTAGATTCTCCTTATTGAGTTTTTTAGCAAGATTGTGTTGAACATTCGCCTTGAAGTTTCAAGACTCCAACACTTTAAGATCTTCCAGATTTGTAAATTCTCCACCAATATTCGTCGTTATTCTTTGCTTCCAAGGTCCTGTATAAAATATAGAAAAAACATGTGCATTCCTATCTTGGTACCTACAGTTAATTTAAACTAAAATAAGCAAACTAAATACAAGTCAGTCTTGGTGGATACGCTGTATCATGTGTATGAATACGCTGTATCATGTGCATGAATATGTCATATTTCCAGAACTGACAATAATGTTTTTAAAGTGCATAAAAAGTAAAAACTGATAACGTCCAAACAATCAATACGTCGTATGGTATAGAGCGGATACGCCGTATTGATGTTTGGGAAGACAAATTAAATAACATTCTGGGTTGTCTCCTGAGAAGCACTTTTGTTTACAGTGAAGTCTTTAAGTTAGACTATTCTTCAGCTTCCACACCCTTGAAATCATCTCTCTCTTCTCCATTCGCATTTTGGTGTGAATATCCTGCTTGGTTCCGTAACATATTCATGAACTATGGTACTGAACTTACTGCCAGACTTGATTCTATCATACACAAACAAATGAAAACGTCATACCATGATATATATGCAAAAATATGAGAACATGTTTAATAGTTAGATACATCACGACATGAATAATTATAAATGTGCAGAAACATATACAAAAGATAAGGATAGGAGGGATCAAAGGTCTGGCTGCTCTGGGTCCTGCTGTGCTGCGAAGGTGCTGGCACCGTCAGTCCCGCGTCTCATGCGCCTCTGATACTCTCTTGGTGTCGGAGAATAGCTCGTGTATGTCACACCTGCCCCGTCCATCAACCGTGCAAGGCTAGTGGTAGTCCATGTACAGAATCTGGAAAAATCACGAGCCATCGCACCAATCAACTCGCGTTGCTCAGTCAATGCCCCACGTATCTCATGCACGTCTTCCTCTAGTCTGGCCATCCTCTGTGGCATAGTCATGGCAGCAGCTGGTGGTGGTGGAGGTGGTGGTGCCTGTACGGGTGCCGGATCAGCCTGGCCACCCTCATCAATAACAGGGGCATCCTGAGCCACTCCAGGGGCACCAGCCACAGCATCGGACTACCTCTTTGGTCCCATGGACACCCAAGCCCAAGTATCATCTAATTGCTCATAAATCTGCAGTCTCACCAACTCAGCCATATCAATAATCGGAAGCTCAGGGGCAATAACTATCAATCCTCCAAGTATCTTCGCAGTCAGGAGTCCAAAATGCTTTGCTAATCGAGCTA
>BQNB010174678.1:0-13236 GCA_026074375.1 Tanacetum coccineum
TTCGTATGGGTGATGACTGATTGATTATGATGTCAACAACAGCAGCAGCAAAACATGCATGATGTGGCTATATGATGCAACTTAAAACCCTAATTTGATAAAACCTTAATCAGATGCGCTTCAAGTTCTATATTATTTTGATCAATGAGGTTTATGAAGGCAAGATCAAGTCAACTTTGATTATCTAAGGTTGATATTCCATTACATTATGATCTGCTACTCGTAATATTGATGTTTGTTATGGAAGAGCAGCAGCAAGAAGATAATTTAAGCAGCAAAGAATGTGTTTTTGTGGATGTTTGGAAGTAGAACAAAGAATAAGTGACACTTTCTTATTGATCATAGTGTCGCTAAAAGAAATAGGAGGTAGGAAGTTTGTACTGCTGCCTTATGTTTGTTAATACTGCTTTCATGTATTAATGCTGCCTTTGCATTTTTTTATGCTGCTGTGATTTGGTGTTGCTCGACAAGTTTGGGCTTTATTAATGCTATTGGTTCACGTGTGTAGGATTTGAATAATGAAAGAATTGTTATAATGTTCGAATTCAAGGGTTTATGTGTACTATAAAAGAAGAAAATTGTGCAAAAGATACTGTTTGATCATGCTTTATACTATTCGAGTATACATGGTTTCAACTGTTTTGCACATGGAGTATTATGTTAATACTGTTGGTTTTGTTTGATAAAAGAGTTTGTACTGGTAGCTTTGACCGATATCGGATAGTACTTATTTTTGGATGGATTTGGATCTCGAATGGAACTGTTATTCACAACAGTTTGTTATTATTGATTTTATGGCTCGTTTTGGATTTATTTTAAGATGTGATTACGAAGACAGTTGATTATTGCTTATTTGATGTTGTAGTTGGGTTTCACAGGTGCGTGTCTTATCATATCTTAAAGTTGTGGTTGGCTTTTAAGATAACTTGTTTGTACTTAAATGGTGTGATGAAGACTTGTCAAAATCTAGCAAAGGTGTGTGATTTTTCTTTTAGGTGCTCAATGCTCACATTTTCTATCACTTTAGTCATGTGTCTCATAGAAGATGAGGATTTTGTCAAGAGGTTGCAGTCTACTTATATTTTGGTCTTGGTATAAGTTCGACGTCACGTGGATAGTGCAAGATATAAGACACAAGTTTGGGAGATTCTACTTCTTCATCAAATTTGTTATACTCTATTTTCTTCATCAGTGATCACTATATAGAGCCTACAGAGTTTGATATTCAAGAGATGGTAAACATATTGGTTTCAGGGGAAGCTTATTGATTAAATGTTTAACCATCTACATGCACCACTTAAGGGGAAGTGTTTCGTTACTACTGCTTGTTATTTATTACTACTGCTAGTTTGTGTTTCTACTGCTCAGAGTCATTTTTTGTATTATGCTTCATGGAGGGTACTTTGAGTCATTGGAAGGATGGATTGGTAGTGTGGTATATGATTTGTAGTTGTTATGATCCAAGTTGCATATCTACAGAAGACCCCTATTAGATGATTACAAAAAGGGGAAGAAGATTACAGGTTCATTGATTTGCAGCTTATTATATGTGGTGACATGATACAAAGGAAGCTTGGAAGTTTTGTTTCATTCAGGGAGATGATTGCATCTCAACTTCAGGGGAAGCTTTGGCTTTATGATGAAGTTCGTACACGACTTTGTTTGTTTTGTCATCATCAAATAGGGGAAGATTGTTAGGATTCTTGATTTGATGAGACAAAATGAATAAAAGAATGAAACAAAAGGATCAAAGTCGTCATTATAAAACTCTACAAGCTGGTGGAGAAATATGAAGATTTGGTCAAATATTCTACAGGATAATTAGGAAACATATTAATGTGGTTTAATGTAATTTAAATAGTTTCCTTATCTATTGATTTACTTCCTTTGTAAGTCATGATCTCTCCCTATATAAATAGATCATAGACATAGGTTTTACATATCCATCCATAGAAACATCGACTGATAAGAGTCGAGTAGTAAAGGTGTGTGTGTACACTGTAGTTAGTTATTTAGATAGTTACATAGCATAGTCGACTGATTAAAGTCGAATAGTACACCATAGTTAGTTGGTGTAGCCCCAAGTTATAGTTGGGGTAATAGGGAAATCGTTCAATGAAAAACCTTGTTTAATAATATTGCTTTTGTATTATTTCGCTGCGTGTTCAATATTATCTGTAAAACCTATCCTAGATGGGCTAAACGATTCTTAACACTTATCAATAACATCGTACCCTTTCATTTTGGTAACAAATCCACCACAAAATAAAACTTCAACCTTATAACTCCTGGTACTCAAAAACCCATCTTTTCCGTCTATCAAAGCTAGTCTGTCCCACAAACTCAACACCATAAACACAACCCGTTCTTGCATTTTTGGCTTTAAGGTCTTTGCTAAGATCTCAGGTAGGTTTTTTTTTCTTGTCTGATTTTGCGGTTTTGAACAACGAAACAAAGAAAAGAATGTAACACATTGGTTATAACTCTTTATTTATTTTTGGACAGTGAAAGAAGGGTTTGTCCTTCTCACAGATCGATGATGATATGTCTTTTTGAGTATTTGATCTTTGAAAGGTCATAACTTTATTGTATAACTCGAAAAGATGAACTGAGATCTTAATGTAGGTTATGGTTTGTTTGTTTGAAGAGTATGGGACTTAGAGAAGAGTTGTGGATTTGATTGTTGTTGTGGCTGTTGTTATGATTCAGTACAAATTCAATAGTAACTGAGTTTAGAAACTCAGTAGATTAGGTTCATCATTAAGAATATCGGTTTGCATTTTCAGAATCCATTTTCAGTATCGAGTTTAGTCTATTTGTTTTCCAAATTTGACTAAAGCTTCCTAGTTTGACTGTTGCCCAGTCAACTGTCAAGTTTGACCAGATCTAACAAACTTTGACCAGTCAACTGTCGAGTTTGATTACCAAAAATGACCAACTCAGCAATTAAACCTCATCTTATGATCGAATCTGACTGAGTTTGATCTTATGATAAAACCATAAGCATCCAAACTCGATCAGATCAAATACAATGAAAATAAGTACAGTAAACTAATGAACCATGTAATAAGCTACTGAAATTGGCTGATAAACCAGAATAAAGTAGAAAAATTAGAATTAGCTGCTGAACAAGCTAAAGTAATCAGAATCAGGACCGAATAGACTAAATAAGCCGCATAATCTGAATCATGACTGAATAAGCTCTAAATAAGCTGCTAGACCAAATCAAAACTAAAAATAAGTTGTAATAAGCTTAAATAAGTTGAATAAGCCAAATCTGAATAAGCTAAAACATCACAAATCGCTCCTGCAGCCTTGATACCACTTGTGAGGTTTCATGATTCACGATCTCGAGAGGTCGAGGAAGCTTAAAATAAGAATAAGCCATAATGATGAGGAGAGAGCTTTTTCTAATTTTCAAGTTTGATTAAAAGGAAAAATGAAAGGGAAATTACAAATGTGAGCTTCACCCTCTAATGTTGATTAGAAGGGAGTATTTATAGATAAAACATAAGGACACTTTGGACTAATTACACTTTTAGTCCTTGTGTTTTAACTTAAACATAAACTAGAGTAATTTCCATATAGACACCATATTTTTGATCCTAACATAGGATATTACCGTAAAAATTATCCAGAAGATTATAAAAGCGACTTAGAGAACCTTGAGGAAGTATATAAAATGATGAATGGTGGAGTAGAATATCCTCGCACACAAAATGCCTCACCTAATGAAATTAAAGAACCATATGAGCCTTCACCTAGGATGTATTTGTATGAACAATCTTCGTGTTTAGGATCAAATTTTATTGGTGAGACCCTTAGGAAAAGTGACCAATTGCATCAAACTTTTAAGAAGAGCTCCATAGCAATGACCTGTAAGTTAGATGACATGATAGATTTGCCTAAGTCACAACCTAAGAGAACATATAACAAGGATTTAGAATGTGAGATAGTTATGGTTAAGATGCCTAAGTGCATGGCATGGTTAGATGATGAGCCTATAGGTGATCTAAATATGATGCATGATAAGGTGGATAATCCAAGACCACAAAGTACCCCACAATTCCTCCCATCAGTTGAGGTACACATACCACCCGTGACTCACCCAAAAGAAGTAGAAGAGACTATAGGAATCCCAATGAAGGTAGAACCTTTAGACCACATGAAACTAGAGGATCTAGGCTTAAATACTAATACTCATGACCTCTTTCTTAGTTCTAAGGGATTTTCTAGTGTTGATGAACCGAAGCCTCAACTTTTACCCAATTTTTCACCTTTAGATGTAAATCTAGTAGACAAAAGAGGAACCGACCCACCCATCAACCCATATAGTCTGGGTAGGTTTAGGATAAAGGTAGTAAAACCCTTGACCATTCACACACCGCCTTCACCTCACATGGCATACCTCCATAAAAATGGTATGTATCACTACTATCACCCATACTTAACCTCAAGTATATGGGAGACCCACCTTTTATGCGTCAAATAAGCGTAGAGTCAGGCTCGTAACTCAAACAAAAATAAGCGCTTGTTAGGAGGTAACCCAATCTTTCATTTCTTGCTTATTAGGTGTATCTTGTATGTCTTGTGTGTCTTGTGTGTTTGTTTCAAGTCATATGATTGTATTGTTAAATCTTAGGTCTTGTGCAGTATTTAATACAGGAAATAACTTAGAAGATTACGTACAGGAAATTTTTCATCAAAAACAAAAATTTCATTTTCACAGAATGTGGAGACGGCGTCACGATTCACACACGACACCATTACCATGACACCTGTGATGGGGTCACACCAACCCCGACGGCGTCAAACGCCCAGGTCCAGAAAACTTAAAAGTTTTTAATTATTTTTGAAAATAAAACTTGTGCAACATTTAATATAGGTATTCTTCTGTATAAACCTGCAAAACCTGATAAGTTTAACAATTCTTTCATCCTATCTATCGAGTCGAACCCTAAATTCATATTGTATATTGGTAAATCGCACATTTTATGCTTGGTATAGTTGTCTTTGTCTTTGATTACAGGTTATATTTGATGAGAAGAAGCTTGGAAGTTCTTAGGAAGTTTCATTGGATGATTCTCGGAGGACGATTTAACCAGTTATCGCATGTTTCTTCTCCATTATTGAGTAAACCAGGGGAGTACTAGTTTCTTTTCCTTGTTTTCTTTTCCCTTTATCTGTTTTAACGGGTACTTCCAGAGAACATTGGGGACAATGTTCAAAATAAGTGTAGGGGGAAATAAGCCTTAGAAACTATTCTTTCATTTGTCATTTGCTTTGTCCTTAAAAAGATGGGTAATATATCGAAACATAGCATAAAAGGGTAATTTTTACCAAAATTTATAATTTTTTATGAAAAATACCAACGAAAACCGAGTATTACTAGCGTCCCATGGATAGGAATTTATATGACTAGCACAATAACCCTTAAAATTCCACCCTAAAAATGTAAGGTTCGCCTTTAGATTTTTAGGAATTTGGGTACCTATCGTCGGTAACCCAAGATGATTTTATCTTTACCCAGTTCGAGTTAATGAGTTAGCAGTCACATGTTTCTATTCCGTCGTTACGGATGTGTACGTGTGGTCTTCGTCGCCTTTTCTGGAATGTCTGGTGTTAGTAAAATTCATATGAGTATACCAGTAGTATATTAAATTCTAGAACTTGTTTTAGTGATGCATCCCGAGACCGCATAGTAAGTATTAGGATTTGCTTGATAAGAGGCACTAGGAATAACCTATGTTTTAAACCTGTAATTGTTATGATGGTCACCTTGATCATATAACCATCCCACACCCTTGCCATACACTCACCTTAATGCGGATAAAAAACAAAAAAACCCTAGTACAACCCTCCGAGCCTATCCTTTTTCACGGTTCTCGTAATTTTCATGTTAATCCGAACTATTAATGAAGAGCATTGACACCTTTAAACTAATCGTTACATCCAAAAAGCCTTAGCCTACCTTATATGTACTCAGCTTTAGTACATTATTGTGTTTAACCCAAGTTAATTATTGAGTACACGGTTGCTAAGCCCTTATCCTTGTAAATACAATTTTTAGTACGTACATGCGATTCATAGGTAATAATTATTATTTCATAGGAAGAATGGGGAAAGACAAGTTAGAGGGTCCAGATACCGGGGGTCCCATATGTGAGATGTCAAATGTAGAATCCAAGTGGGATAAGGATGTGGTGATTAGAAGGCTCACCGGAGGTCTGATCAGAGCGTGTGGTACTCTGGACATGTAGAATGTGCATTTACGTTCCTACTTTTGTGGTTACGAGTCAATCTGTGTATGTTATATTCAGTCATCCTACTGGTTACTTTGTAGAGAAAATATGACTACATCATCAAATCCAGTGTGGACGTATGTGTTTTTTAGACTAATAACTTGCGCCTACATTTGATTGTATTATTCACTTCAAAAAAAGAGATTGATGTAGAGTTATGTAAAGTTTGTACATCTTTGTCTGAGTCTTGACTTAGCAACCAAACCAGCGTGTATTCGTAAAAATAATTAGCTAACCATTCCACTCTAAATTCACCCAAAGTCACCACCCAAATGTATTCCATCCGTTTCTATTATATGTTATCTTACACCTACACCCCACAACCCTTTAAAAGATCTCTTAGATAGTAATGAATAATACTTGCACGTAGCGATGAGGATATATTCTTACCAAACTTTAATTTATATGTTATGACAGGTAATGAGTGTGATTTTTCGTTTCCCCCATATGCTATAATTCATTATACACCTGAGTGAAAGAGAAAATCCCAAACACTTATGTTTGTTGTAGAATATTTTTAAATAGTAGGTAAATGACCCCTCATACTGTTATTGTCTAGATAGAAAAGCCTATTTGCTTGAGGACAACAAATCCCAAATGTAGGGGTATTTGATGAGGTGTCATTTTATACACTTTTTCAGGGTCGTTTAACCCCCCAAAATCATGTGTTTATGCCCAAAATAGGTACTTAATTGTTCCTTTTTAGGTATTTCCCATTTGTAAGACATTTGGATGAATTACACGTGACTTGGGCTCATTTGGAGAAGAAACGGACGAGATTACAAACCAACACCAAGACTCTTAAAGATTTGTGCTCACAGAGCCTGGAGATGGCGTCACAAGCCATACACGACGCCGTCATAACTCATCAAGTGACGGCGTCACATAATTCAAGACGGCGTCAGCCCGCTCTATAACACCCCCATTTTGACAAATATAGCAGCGAAAGCTAATCCGGGGTATTATTTCATAGTACAACAGTCATAATCATAGAAAACGACTCAAAAGAGATATTTTTAAAAGATAAGTTATCATTCATTATTTTATCAGAGTTTTTACAAACAGAGGTCCCAAAATCTACATGAAAACATAAAGTTTAAATGATAACTGTTTAGCCGTCTTCAAGTCCGTGCCACTCTGTGCCATAAATGCTCATTACCTGAATAAACATTCAAAAATGTCAAACACAAAGGTTGAGTGAAACATTCATGGTTTATGTTAAACTAGATATTGAATACAAGTTCAATATGGTTACGTTGTTTAAACACCGTATAAGTGTAATATTTGCAATGATTAATAATAATTATAGAAAACAATATTATTGCCCTAAGCTCATGATACCGAGACCTTGAGATAATCAATAATCATAAGAAGTTGCCCCAATAGGTGCCTTTGCCAAACCACCCGCATAGTGATTCAAATGAAGTGGCGTTTTGGATACCAGAAAGTATAGGTACACCAACGAGGGAGTTCAGTCCCAAATAGATCTATGCACATCATTCGCGCTTACTCCGAAAAGTAATTAACGTTTCATGATAGTAGGGTCTTAATGGAAAAAGTAAGGACTTAGGCATTAATATATCAGGATAGCATACAGTTGGAAAAACACTCGTATTCATGATTTATAGCATGTATCCCCCTTGCGGGTTTATGAAAACATTAGAAGATTTAAAATGTGAGGCTATGAACTCACCTTAACAGGGGAAATCTGATTGATGGCAAGAAGTATATCACGTGAAAGTACACCGGCCTCGTCACGCAACCAGAGGAGTAATATGTGCCAGTCTTATGTGATGGATAAATGTATCAAAACTTTCATAAAGGTTATACTTATTAATTTGATTTAATAATTTAAGGAAATAATGTATTATTGTTCGGGCTATCATAATCCAGAGGTCGATTTAGTAATCCCGTTGAGGAGTCAGGGCGCTTTAAATCGTAAACCCAGCAAACTCATTAAAAAAAATACCCAAATGGAACCCTCCACATGAATTCCCCTAGTAACAGAATTACGATAACATTTTAAGTTTCTTCAAAAGCTAGTCGATGATAAATTACGTTAATTATATAACATAATTGTTTTATAATGCGTCGATCGATGATTAATAACGATTGATGTGTCAGGTTTTAATGAAATCGAGTTTTATAATATTAATATATATTTTTATAATTTATATAAAAATATTAAATATTATATATTTAAGTTTAGTCCTAATTATAAAACTTTAACAAGTTTAGTTCCTATATATAATAAGTAAGACAAACATTAAACCTTTACCTTAAAACTTGGCAAGATAGGTCCTTATAGTTATAACTTTGGAATAATGACATTTTTAGCCCTTCTAGTTATAAATTTCAGAAAGTTATGATATATACCCCTATGCATGAAAACATTTGCAAATCAAGTCCAAAATTCATAATTTTGGATATTTTATGAATTCAAAAGAGCTTTGCAGGTCATGGCTTATTAAATAAACTAAAATAAGATGTTTAAACATAAAAAAAACCCAAACGTTAGAAAGATGTATTCGATAGCTATGAAAAATCAAAACGGTCATTTTAGGGTTTATAACCTAAAAACGCAAGGGTTTGAGGATTCAAGGCTTGAACAAGAGTTCATATAGGATCTTAGGAGTCTTATGAATATTCTAAAACAGATTATGAGTTTAATGAACAAGATTTTGAGCTTACTTGAGCAAAAATGGGTCGAAATGGGTTGTTTGAGTTCGTACGCCTAGAAATGACTTTAATGGCTTCTTTCTCTTGATCTTGGCTTCAATTTAAGAATCTTAGGAACTTCCTTGATCCTCCATGGTCTTACTTTATCTTGATATAAAGACGTATATATGAGTGTTATGATGATTAGAGGTATGATGAAAGAGTGTTTTTGCTTTTACAGCTTTTATTGGCCGCATGGGCTAGGGAGCCCAAGTTTTGGTGTTTGATTAGTGTCAAGGCTAGTGGAGATGACTAAGGGATGCTAGATGGTGAGTCTTGAGAGCTAGGAAACTACATATGAAAGGTAGAAGGATGTGTAGGGGGTCACGGCTATCATAGGGGTGACAAAGAGACTTAGAGCTCAAGGGTGGTAATGGAGATGCTTGTAAGGTGCTTGGGTGGCTGCTAGTGACATGGTAGTGAGGTCATGGTGGTGCTTGAGAGCTAGCTTGGTCAAAAATGAAAAAAAAGGTGTCAGGTTGGTTTTTGGTTTCGGCTTAGGGTTAGGGTTTTAATTCAAGTTAAGGTTAGGTTTTAGGATAGATTAGGGTTTAGGATTAAGGTTTAATGTTTATGAATTAAGGGGATTGCGGTGAATGTTTAATGTTAGATTAAGTTTTAGGGTTTAGTATTTAGTGGTTAAAATAAAATAGGGATTTAGGGTTACCGTTTAGGGTTTAGGGTTTAGATAAGGGTATTAATAGATTAGGGTTTAGTTTAGGGTTAGAAGTCAAACATTAAGTTGTTGTACCTTGTGCTAGAAGTGGTAGTAAAAGAAACTAAAGTGATTTAAGGAGGTACAAATAGAAACCTAGTTTGGTTTTCTGCATTATTGAGATTATAATGGGCTTTAGAAAAGTTTAACGTTGATTTAGGAGGGGAAAAAATATTTCAATGTTATGCATTGTACACATTACACATTTAATTAGGGTTTTGATATAAACGTTAATGAATAAAGTCTGTTTTGATATACCGAAGTAAATGATGATAAATGGATCATGGTACTTATGGTAAAAATGATATTTAGAACATTGACTTGACATATAGATGTATTTACATGAAACCAACAAGATATAGATGGCATTGGTAAGTTGCGTGAGCTTGTTTACTTTAGAGAAGCAATTACGTTGCATAATGAATACAGCAAAACTACCCTTAAAAAGGTGTTATATATGAATAGATGATAATACATAGCTTCTAATTTAGGTAGAAGGATAATTACATTGATGAAAATTAAGGTTGTTATAAGACTCCCTCCCATAAAAAGAAATCTCATCCCGATATTAGTATGAAGCCGGAGTGATGTTGGAAAACAATGTTGAAACTTGGCACAAGATAGATCTACGTGTTCCCATGTAAAAAATGTCCTCTATTAGAGTTCCATCTTACTTTTGACTATAGAATACGACCTTTGTTTTAGTTCTTGATTTCACGATCCAGAACTCTACTTTGTTCTTCCACAACATCAACGAAGACGAAGCACTTTCCATTGAATGTACAAGGGAATCCTTCAATAAGCAATCTTTAATTCGAAACTGGAAAGTAATGTACCACATTTCTGAGTTCTTCAGGAAGTTCAAGTTTATATGCCACTGGCTAATTCGTTCAAGGATTTTGAAAGGTCTAATGTACCAGGGATTAAGCTTTCCTCGTTTTCCGAATCGAATAACACCTTTACGAGGTGACACTTTTAACATAACATGATCTCCAACTTGAAATTCTAAAGGCTTTCGTCTTACATTGGCGTAACTTCTTTGCCGATCTCTTGCAGCTTGTAAGCGTTGTTGAATTTGCACTATTTTCTCGGTGGTTTCATGGATTATTTCTGGTCCCGTAAGTTGAACATCTCTAACTTCGGCCCAGCAAACAGGTGATCTGCACTTTCAACCATAAAGTGCCTCAAATGGTGCTGCCATAATACTGGCATGGTAACTGTTATTGTAAGAAAATTCTACTAATGGTAAGTGTCTTTCCCATCCTTTTCCAAAATCTATAACACATGCTTGAAGCATGTCTTCGAGTGTTTGGATGGTTCTTTCACTTTGCACATCAGTTTCGAGATGATATGCCATACACATGTCTAATTGAGTACCCAAAACACTTTGTAATGTTTGCCAGAATCTGGATGTGAAATGATTGTCACGATTCGAGATGATAGATATTGGCACTCCATGCCGTGAAGACTAATTGTCTTTATGTTATAACCTTAGAAGGTTTCCATACTATCTATTTCTCGGGTAGGGATGAAATGTGCGGATTTAGTAAGGCGATCGACAATGACCTAGATTGTGTCATGTCTGTTAGATGTTTTGGGCAGTTTTGTGATGGAAATCTGTTTGTATTCTCTCCCACAACCACATAGAAATCTCCTTGTTGAACCAGTAAGCAGGATGCTACTGACATATCTGCCTTAACTCAAAACAGGTTCAAACCCTTTGCCAACAATTCAGCGCTGAGGTTCCTTCATGTTAGGTCCACCAATAGAAGTATCTTTAGATCCTGATACATTTGTCCAGAAACCCGGAGTGTAATGGAAAACTTGATTTATGGACTCACATGATCACGTCCACTCAGATTACCAAAGAGTGGTAACCAGCTTCGGTTTTTAATACAACGAGTTCCATCAGGATGTATTTCAAATTCTTTGTCCATTCCTCGTAAGTTTTCAGCCTTGATGTTTTCTTCTTTGAGTGCTTCAGTTTGAGCTTTGAGAATTTATGATGGTAATTTTGGATGAATGATCATAATTAATGATCTAACTCGGAGTGGTTTGATTCGTTCCTTCCGGCTTAAGGCATCTGCTATGACATTTGCCTTTCTAGGATGGTAGCGAATTTCATAATTGTTATCTGTAAGCAATTCTAGCCAGCGGCGTTGTCTCATGTTCAACTCTTTCTGATCAAGGATATGTTGAAGACTTTTATGATTAGTGAACACAGTACATTTAGTGCCATACAGATAGTGTCTCCAAATTTTAAGAGTGAACACTACTGCTCCTAATTCAAGATCATGAGTGGTATAGTTTTCTTCATTAGGCTTAAGTTGTCGGGATGCATATGCAATAACCTTCTCTCTTTGCATTAACACCGCTCTCAGACCTTAATGGGATGCATCACAGTAAACAACAAAATCATCATTTTCTTTTGGTAATGCTAAGATTAGAGCTTCATATAGCTTCTATTTTAGTAGTTGAAAAGCAGACTCTTCATCTTTTCCCCAGATATACTTCTTGTTTTTCTGGGTTAATTCAGTCAAAGACTTTGCAATCTTCGAAAAACCTTCGATGAATCTCCGGTAGTAGCCGGCAAGTCCTAAGAATTGACGTATTTCTGTGGGTGTAGTAGGAGATGCCCAATTCTTAACTGCTTCAATCTTGGCGGGGTCAACATGAAGTCCTTGACTATCAATTAAGTGTCCAAGAAATTGCACGATATGAATCCAGAAATCACACTTGGAGAACTTGGCATACAACTTCTCTTTCTTGAGTAATTCTAGGATTATTCTCAGATGATTTGCGTGCTCTTCTTTGTTACGAGAGTAGATGAGAATATCATCGATGAACACTATCACAAATTTATCCAAGTATGGTTTACACACATGATTCATGAGATCCATGAATACAGCAGGTGCGTTAGTTAAACCAAATGGCATCACTTGAAATTCATAGTGTTCGTATCTTGTTCTGAAAGCAGTCTTGGGAATATCTTCATCCTTGACTCTCAGTTGATGATAACCTGATCTTAAGTCGATCTTTGAGTAAACACTCGAACCTTGAAGTTGGTCAAATAAGTCATCGATCCTGGGTAATGGGTAACGATTCTTTATGGTAAGTTTATTCAACTCCTGGTAATCGATACACATTCTGAAAGATCCGTCTTTCTTTTTAACAAATAAGACAGGAGCTCCCCAAGGTGAAGTACTTGGTCGAATAAAACCTCGGTCTGCTAACTCTTGAAGTTGGTTAGATAGTTCCTGCATTTCTGAAGGAGCTAATCTATAAGGTGCTCGGACTACAAGTGTCGCTCCTTGAATTAAATTGATTTGAAATTCTACTTGACGAACGAGAGGAAGGCCAGGTAGATCTTCAAGAAAAACTTCTGAGAATTCTCTGACTATCGGTATGTCTTCTAGTCGTTTCTTCTTTTCCATTATTTGGGCTACAAAAACTTGACATCCCCTAGATATATACCTTTCGGTTTTTATACAGGATATGAGA
>BQNB010174679.1:0-13236 GCA_026074375.1 Tanacetum coccineum
AAGTGTACTCTACATATCCAAAACCATTTTTGTACTTAGTTTAAGTATACTTATACATATGAACAATTTACTACATAAAAGGTCAAGTTATAAATTCGGACTGAAATCTCACTTTCACCATTTTTGATGCCATTTACAAACCATATGGAGTTGGTTGACCATCCAACTGGTTCAGAACCTACATGATTTTATCTATGTCTCATAGTTTTAACTTTTTAACCAACTCATTCCGTAAATGTTACTTTTTATACCATCTGTACAACAAGGTCAGAATCAACTAATTTTAGTATTTTGATCATATCTCACTCAATATTCACTTTCTAGAAATCATCCAATTTGCCAAGTGTTCATAAGAGAATTTTTTATAACCTAATGTAATCAAATCCAACCTCAAACCTGTTAAAAAATACCAAACCTACTATTCATTACAGCCTACTATTTTTATTGTTTTCTATCAAGTTTTAATGGTCCAATTAGCTATAATTAGCCTAGATCTACACATGCATTATCATTTTCATTGCTTGATCATCAAATATTATACATGTACATATACATATACATTTTGAAATCAAAATAAACTTAAACAAGACTCATTAAATCTTTTATCACAAGCTTGATGAAGGCTTCAACTCCAAGCTTAATCCCCACCCAAAATACTTTTGATCACCATTTTCCTTACTCAAATATCTTATAAAAACCTCCTTGTAACTTCAGCCCCAACTTATATAAAAACCTTTTTGAAAAACTTCTTTTATCACTTCAAAAATATAGGGATTACAATAGGTAGTCATATTCACTAGTGTTCATCTTTGATTGATCTTTAAAATTTAAGAAATGGGTGTTTGTGGTGTTTTTTGTGGCGTCTAAGGTGATGAGGGATAGAGCAATCTCAGATTTTTGGTTAAAAATATGGCTAGTGTGTGAGTTAGATGGTTAAAATTGAGCTTATATATGTTGAATTGCCAAGTGTTATAGTTCACTTGATCAAGGCTTGCCAAAGGGACACCTCTCCCTTTGGTTTTGTCACCCTTTGCATGGTGAGATTAGTGGGATAAGTAGTTTACTACTTGTCCCACTAATTGTTAAGGCGGGTATTTTCAAAGTCCGATATTTAAAAATTTGTAGTCGTTTTTCGTAAAAAGTAAAAATAGTACAAGACACGAAAAATAAAAACGAATGCAATAAAAATATTTCTACTGCATTTTGGAAATATAAACGTCGATGCCTTACGTAAAATTCTCCGGTTCTTCATAAACGTTACTTAAATTACAAGTGTAAGCCCTAATTTCTTTCCGGTTAGCCGTGAGTTCATATCTCAACATAAAAATGAAAATTATAATTAATACTCAAGAATAAAATAACGACCTAAAATTGACGGATTGTCACACATAATCTATCATCTGATTCTATATCCATAGTACCTGCCCACAATTGTTAGCAGCTGCAACATATTCCACCACAGTAGTAGAATTTGCCACAATCGTTTGCTTCTTGCATTGCCAAGATATTAGTCTTCTACCAAGAAATTGACAACCACTTGTTGTTGATTTCCTGTCAAGGCTGGCGCCTCAATAATCACTGTCTGAGAAAGCTTCTAGTTCAAAAGGAGAATCCCTAGGATACCATAACCCTAGTTTGGGATGATGTTTGAGGTACCTAAAAATCCTTTTTACTGCATTTAAGTGTGAAGCTTTTGGAGTGACTTGAAACTTAGCACAGGCACATACGACAGTAAACATGTTCTGAGCCTAGATGTAGTCAAAATTTCATCAAGGAACCAATCATAAAACTGTAGGACATGCACATTACATTTCACTATCTTCATTTGGACCCGGGCTTATTTGACTCAATAAGAGTAGTAGCTATTTTGATGGAACAAAAATCAAACTTCTTAAGGATGTCAGCTACATACTTGTCTTGACTAATAAAGATTCCATCAGGTTGTTGTTTCACCTGTAATCCCAAAAAGAATGTGAGCTCACCCATAGAGCTCATCTAGAATCTTTTGTGCATATAATCTTCAAACTCAGTACACATAGACTGCGTTGTAGAGCTAAATATGATGTTATCTACATATACTTAGACTAACATAATGTCACTTTTGTTCTTCTTGATAAACAATGTTTTGTCTATGGTACCTCTCCTAAAACCATTCTTCAGCAGAAAGGAAGAAAGTGTCTCATACCAAGCTCTAGGAGCTTAATGTAGCCCATAAAGAGATTTAATCACCTTATAAACTTTGTTTGGATGAGTAGGGTCAACAAAGCCTGGAGGTTGATGAACATATACCTCCTCTTCAATAGTGCCATAAGGAAATGCACTTTTAACATCCATTTGGTAGACGGGAAATCCCATGAATGATGCAAAAGCTAAAAACAACCTGATTGCCTCAATCCTGGCAACAGGTGCAAAAACTTCATCATAGTCTATACCTTCCTCCTGTCTAAACCCTTGTGCTACAAGCCTTGCTTTATTTTTCACAACAATACTCCTCTCATCCCTCTTATTCCTGAAGACCCACTTTGTGCCAATTGCCTTTTTCCCAGATGGCAAATCAACAAGTATCCAAACCTTCTGTAATTTGAACTAGAGCAATTCCTCTTGCATTGCTTCAACCCAACTTTCATCCTTTAAAGCTTGTGATATCGTCTTGGGTTCTTCTTGGGAGAGAAAACATGCTAACAGACAGTTCTGATGGTCTTTATGATTTGTTCTGTTCTGATTATGGATGTAGCTTACCAAAGCTTGTTGTACTGAAGAAGCCTTTTGGATCTTCCCTCTTGTTTGAACTGCTGATTTAGGATCTCCTAGAATTTGACCTTTAGGGTGATCCTTATGAACTTTGAGTGTGGGAATATGACTGACATCAATGGTGTTATCCATATTGTTGAATTAGCTTTGCACCACGTCTTATTAATCATAGGCTCCACTGAATATGCCATCATTTGGAAATACATTAGAATCATCTTCTAAGTCAGGCATATTAGGATCAATGGGTAAATCAGCATTGGGGAGAGTAGATGCATCAATAGGTATTTGTCCTCCAAGATAGACAAATGATGATCCACCAGTATTTGCACCAGTGGGAGTACTAGCAGCACTAGCATATGGTGTGTTAGCAGTACTAACCAATGGTGAATTGGAAGCACTAACAGATGGCCTACCAGTATTAAGTTTGTTAATACTGGTAGCCTGAGCTGCCCTCTTCTTTTCTTCTTCAAAGGCTTGTCTTGTAGCATCATCTATAGCTTTAGCAGTAATTTCTTGAGCAATCATCCTCTCAAGATCATCTTTCAAGGCTTGGTCAGCTTCTGTCAACATATGTTGTTCTTCTTTTTCAGCAACATCTTCTGAATCCTGTACATCATTGTCTTTAGGAGAATTTTCAGAAGGTTTTTCTTGTGCAGCTTGAACAACATCTTCTACTGAAATCCTTGGCCTATGAGGGTGTAGTGGAAGCAGTATGTATTCCTGAGTAGGTTCTTTCATTATTTGTTATGATGAACCTGCCAACTATAATGTCTTGTGTACCTTACATCCCATATTAAACCATGATTTTCTACACTAACAGGGATATAGTTCATTGTATTTGTTAGAAAATCAAATTAAAACATCCAATCAGGACCACTTCCTGCCACATTTGGTTGATCTTCAAAGAAATCAATGTGCATGTTCTCTTCTACTCTTTTGGTTCTGTTGTTGTATACTTTAAAAGTCTTACTAGTAGTAGAGTATCCCAGCAAATATCCTTCATCTGATTTCACATCAAATTTACCCAAGGGATCTAAGGTGTTCAAAATGGTCAAGGGGCACCCAAACGGTCTTATAAAACTAATACTAGGTGGTTTACCTATTAATAGTTCATAAGGTGTCTTATTTTAAGGTTTGGTCACTAATACCCTATTCAGTACATAGCAAGCAGTGTTTACTGCCTCTACCCAACATGGGAAAGGTAAAAGCGAGTCTGCTAGCATAGTTCTAGCAGCCTCAATTAGGGTTCTATTTTTTCTTTCTGCAACACCATTTTGTTGTGGAGTTCTAGCCACACTAAACTTCCTTTTATCCCTGTCTTAGCACAGAATTCATTCATAGCATGGTTCTTAAATTCTGTCCCATGATCACTTGTAATGATTTTAACTTTATGGTTCAATTAGTTTTCTAAGCCTGTGATAAATTTATAAAGGATCTCATTTGTTTCATCCTTAGTAGCTAAGAAAAATACCCAACTAAATCTGCTGAAATCATCAGTCACAACCAAACAGTACTTTTTCTTATTAATACTTTCTACTCATCTCTTTCCTTAACAACTTTTTCTAGTTCCATTTTAAGGTTGTCAAATTTTACTTCTCTGCACTTAAGCTCATAGTTTTGAAACTCATATTTTTTACCCCAAGCCAGTTCATTCTTTTCATGTCTAAGAATTCTAGATTATAAAGATTCTAAGGCTAACTTATAACCCTGAATTTCTAGTCTGGCTCTGCTATGTTTTTCTCTTTCACTATCAAAGTTCTTTTAAAGAGTTTTAAAAGATTCAAGACATTGTTTAAAACAGTTTTGTACCTCTTTGTCAGAAGAACTTGATGAGATTGAGGAGGAAATGGCCATCTTCCTGGTTTGATTGTAAATCTTCTTCAAATAATGAAGTTCTTCTTATTCCGAGTTTCCACACAGAATAAGGCATTCAGTGTCAGTAAAGAGGACACTGTTTTTCTTGTCACATATTTGTAAGACAGCAGAAAGTTCAAACTTAATTTTCATCTACAAAATAGACATCATCAAAGTCTAAATTTAGCAGTTTTGATTTTACCTTTACCCGTTATTTTACCTCCTTTGGGATCACTTCTAAAAGCCACAAAGCCTCCATTGTAATCTTCATAAACAGATCTCTGGATTGCCCTGCATAAAAAGTAAGAGAAATCAGTGTCTCTTAGGGACCCAAGTCACCACAGACATGGATATCCCTTTTGGGTCAACATACTCAAACTTCTTGAGTATGAAAGATCCTTTTTCTTTGGACTCATGATCCATGTAATTTCTCTTAGGCCTCCACACCCACCTTGACTTCTTAAGAGCATTATCCATCTTACCTTTACCAGTATTAACTACTGCTCTTATCCCAGCAGTAGTCATATTTTTAACCCCGGAAGTATTAACTACTGCTCTTATTAAGACCCTTTGATGATTCTTCCTATTTTTCTATCTTAAC
Organism: Tanacetum coccineum; assembly: GCA_026074375.1. Classification (NCBI taxonomy): domain Eukaryota; kingdom Viridiplantae; phylum Streptophyta; class Magnoliopsida; order Asterales; family Asteraceae; genus Tanacetum; species Tanacetum coccineum. The sequence goes on from BQNB010174679.1 coordinate 5,207, forward strand.
TTTCAACTCATCTCTTTCCTTAACAACTTTTTCTAGTTCCATTTTAAGGTTGTTGATTTTTATTTCTCTGCACTTAAGCTCATAGTTTTGAAACTTGTATTTTTCACCCCAAGCCAGTTCATTCTTTTCATGTCTAAGAATTCTAGATTCTAAGGCTAACTCATAACCCTGAATTTCTAGTCTAGCTCTGCTATGTTTTTCTCTTTCACTATCAAAGTTCTTTTGGAAGAGTTTTAAAAAGATTCAAGTCATTTGTTTAAACAGTTTTTTACTCATTGTCAGAGAGAACTTGAAGAGCTTGAGGAAGGAGATGGCCATCAAAGCATAATTCACTTGGTTCATCAAAATCTATTCTCCAGTCATAGACTCCTAGACCATCTTGAGACCAAAACCAGGCTGTTGATGATGGTTCATTTGTAGTTGCATTCCTCCTGCCATTATCACCATAAGATCTTTTCCTTTGGTTCCATCTTGATTTGAATTCCTTAGCAAAGTGCCCTTTCTTGTCACAGTTGTAGCACTCAACTTGTGACTTATCAAAGGTAACAGGTTGTTTTCCTTTGAAATCCAAGTTCCTTCCTATCTTCTTGATGAATCTCTACATCCTAACAGTCAACATGGCTACTTACTATCTAATATCCAATTCTTCCAAGTCATCTTGATTAATCTGCTGCAAATCCTCATTATCAAGTGGAGGACTGGTTGTCTGTTGTGCAAAGAAAGAGCACACTACTTCATCTGCACCTGGAGTAGATGAAACCTGACTTGATGAATTAGTTCCTCTAGCAGTATTAACTCAAAAATTTCGACTGGCAGTACTAACTTCATTAGTGATGCTAGTATTCTTAGAAGAAAGAAAAGCCAAGTTCTGATAATTAGATGTGGAACTTGAAGACCTTTTCATCTCATCTTCATAGACCCTAAGGTTGTTGTAGAGATCATCAATATCAGTCTGGTCTATGTCTGGCTTATTTCTCATGATTAAAGCAATTTGGCTCCATGAAGGAGGAAGACTTCTTAGAAACTTTTGATTGATATCTTCCCTTGATACTGGAGCAGCATGAACCTCTAATTGACTTATGAGTTTTTGGAACCTATCATAAGCCTTATCCAGACTTTCATTTGGTGCAGTGGTAAAGTTTTCAAACTGATGTTTTAAAACATTCCTCTGCATCTTTTTGGATTTATCATTTCCTCCAAACCTTGATTTGATTGCAGCCTAGAGAGATTTAGCATCTGGAACATTATGAAACTTAAGGAGATATTCATCAGGTATTGCTAACAACATGAAAGCACATAACTCTTCCAGATTTCTTTTGGCAGTCGTTTTTGGCAGTCTTAGTAGCAGAGACTGATTGTTCACTGCAGTGCAGCCTCTTCTTGGAGATCTCTATCGACAATTATATCCCATAGGTTATGATCTGTGTGGCAGATTGTCGCATTCTCATGCTCCAAATATCATATTCTCCCTTCTTGATGATAGGGATTTTCATTGTTGTTATGGTCGGTGGAGGATAGTCTTTTTCTACCATCTTACTGGTTTGATTGTAAATCTTCTTCAAATAATGGAGTTCTTCTTATTTAAAGTTTCCACACAAGCTCTGATACCACTTGTTGGATCCCTTACTGAATAGATCTTTGAACCTTTAGCTTGCAAAGGGTTTGTTACTTTAGATAAATCCAAAGCAACAATAATAAAACACTGATTGAACACTATTGATTATGCGGAAACTAATCAACAATGCTAAGAAGAACAGTATTAAGAAAACACAAAAGATCTTCTATCAAACTCACACTTTATATTATAACTTGAATCGTACTAGGTTACAAGTTATGATTGCTAATTGATCTCTATTGATCTATATCTATTTACTATGCATAGGGTTCTTTTTATACACCAAGGAAAACCCTAATGGGCTTACAAAACGCGTGAGGAGATAATGCATATCTATTCCTAATTTAACTCATGCATATCTCCTAACAGCACTAACTAATATATGCTAACAACACTAACTTACTACTAACAACACTAACTGTACTAGCAGTACTAACAATGTACTGGCAGTACTAACTATACACTAACAGTACTAAAGACTTAGTCTGTTTTCTTCAATCATTCTCAGCAGCAATAAATCTTCACTAGCAGCACCATTGTTGAACCAGCTACAGTAAGTTGTAAAGACTTCTAAATCCCAACACATTCATCAACTCGTCTCAACATCTCGAGACTCCTACACATATGGACTTAGCTAATTAGATCGGGCCAAGCAAATGGACAAGCCCATTGGGACCCAATGATGACCAACCCATTAAGGCCCATCGAGGCTTTTAGAAGCTTTTAGATAATGGAGGGAAATTGAATAAATTCAAAATTTAAATTTAGGTGCATGCTATTATCCATACATGCTATTACCCAGTGGTAAGTTTACCCTTTTACTCATTCACCCTATTACCCATAGTGGGTTTACCCTTTTATCCAAATTATTTAAGTCTATAAATAGCCAAGCTCATTTTCCCCCTCCTCTTGATTAAAAAACCTATGGCTCACTTATCACATACACACAAGTTTTTTGTTTTTGATTTTCAATCATGTTCTAACATAAGGCTTGATTCATGGTTGCATTCTAGATTAGCTCCGCTAGTACCAAGGGATATGTAGTGAATTATAGGTTGTCTATACATTTAAGTGGTCTTCTTTGATTACATGAATATCATGTAGTAGATTGGGTTACATATAAGTGATTTCATTTGATCACTTATGTTTTTTAGAGTAGATCGGGTTGTATAGAAAGGTTCTTGATGTTTAGATTAGGAACTAGTATCCATTTGAATACTAAGTCTTGGATTTTATTTTTGTTAGGATTTCATTTTATGTGACGACATTACGGAATTACCATAGTTTATCATAGTCACATACGCAGGGACTAGAATATGCAATGTTGTATAGTTTAGAAGTGTATGGACTATAAATACCCCTCCATGGCTTCCATGAAGGGGTTGAGACTCTTGTATCATTTTTCTTATTTATTCATTTTACACATTTATTTCTCTCTCTACACTCTCTCACTAGAAATGGCTATCTTGTGATTTCAGTCTCCCCGACCCTCGGATCAATGATTCTTTAAAATTAACATTTGGTATCACGCGCCTAGGTTTCATTCTTGGGTCGGGTCGGTTTGATTTTTATGTGTCTCGGTCTCAAATCTGTCACAATATAGCATATTTGTTGAATCTTTCATTTTTGTCATTTGTGTTATGTTGGTTTTGTTATTTCAGCTTATTTCTGGCTTATTCACTGCTTATCCACAGCTTATTTCGTGGCTTATTTTGGTAGAAAAAGCCACAAAAGTAACCTGTTGGTCTGTTTCTGCTTATTTCGTCCTTGCTTATTCTTAGATCTTCTTATTTTCGTACCATATTTTCTGGGCTTATTTTGAATGGTGCGAAATATGCATGATGTGTGCGAAACATGTATTACAGGTGCGAAATATGCAGGTGTTACTCGTTATGCGAAATATGACATTTTCAGAAATAAAACTCTGCACAAAATTTGTTTTCCATGCGAAATAAGACAACAGGATTGGTGCGAAATATGTTTCGACTCAGACCGAGTCAACTCGGTAATTACCGAGTTGACCGGGTTAACACAGTCAAAGCCGAGTCAAGATCCAAAGCAAAAGTCAAGACGAAGAAGTACAGACTAACTCAAACAATAAAAACAGCCAACAACACCATAACCATCAACATTAAAACCAAACACAACTAATCCTAATCCCTACGTCAACAACCAATGATTCACCAACAACAAATCCTCTAACCTATTATCCCATCCTCCTCAAAATCACAACTACATCTACATCAAACAACATCTCCTCCAATAATATACTCGAATCAAAACTCGAAAACAAGATCTCAGGTTCCTCTTTAATCTTTACAAGTTTCGTTCTTAATGACAAAATCAATAGAGGATGTCATCATAGATCTATAAGCAGAACAACTCTTCTCTTTTATGTCCGGCAATTAAGAAAGACATATAACAAATCTTTTATTGTCTATCTTTGTCATTCTAAGTAACACATAAACAATCACCTACCCGAGACCTTGGTTGTTAATAAGATCTTGAAGCCAAAACCTTTAAAAGTTCTTCGTTGGTTTTCTAATTCGAACAAAAGTGGTTAGAACTATTTTGCGTTTCAGCAAACAGATGATGAAGCATATTTGGAAGAATGATTTGAGATGTATTTTGGTAAGGGAGGATAGAGGATATGATATATTAGATGAAGGCTGCGTATAGTTTGAGAGAAAATGATGATGGGGTCGGATGAAGTGGTTAAAGTGATTAGGGTTATATCTATGAGTTAAATTAGGGTATGTAGTCTGTTATATACCTAAGCAGTATTTTGTTATCAAACACGGGCCTTTATCCGAATGTATTGTGTTGGGCTAATTATGGGTCTTGAAAAATTACATACACTGGTTTGAAAATTGGGCCGGGTATAACACCGAGTGTTAACTGTTTCGTATTAAAACTAAATTTGGCTAAATGATTAACTTGGGATGATTATAGATATATTTAGTTGATAATGGTTATATTTGGGCTTCGTAATGACAAAGTGACAATGTGACGAGACCAGGATCGAGTATTATAAAGAATCGTTGGAACTTAATTTTGAATGGCTAGATTTGATATGTAATTTTAAAGTGACTACGAAGTTGATTAGATATTCTTTATTTGAGATTAAAGTTGGATTTCACAAAGGCGTGTTCTTATTTTATCTTGAAGTCGGGGTTGGTTGGATGCATGACTTTCAATGATAACTTGCTCGTGCTTACAATTTAGGATGAAGACTTGGATTATCTAGTTACCAGCAGTCGGGGTGGTTGGTTGAAGACCTGGATAACTATCACTTAAAGGAGTTACGTTGTAGTACTCAGTGTCACACGCAATAGACGATGTGGATAATCTCAAGAGGTGATGAATGTCTCATACTTTGGTGGGGTATTGAGTACTTAAGTCAAAATCTCTACACCGTTCTTCCAACGTTAGTGCAAGCTTAAGTCACAAGGACGGAGAATTCTACTTTAGTTTCAAGTTTAATATATCGGGTTCACTCCATCAGTGGTTACTTAAAATAGCCTACAAAAGGGTTGGTAAAAAGATAGTCAGAGAGAGTTCATGAGTAGAGATTGGATCAGCAGTTGTTTCTCACGGGATAGATTTAAGCTTATTTATTCTTCACACAAGAATTCAAGTAAATGTGCGTACAAGGTTTTGCTGATTCTGAGGTATCGAAACCAGCAAGGGGGAAGGAGTGGATACACCAGAATGCATAACAAGTACACGTGATAGAGCCCATACCTTTTCTTTTTTAGGTCATTCCGGGAAGACAAATGTCATAACCGCAGAGAAAATTAGTTTTTTTAACTTGTTATTTTGGGTGCATTACTTCAACCACATGGGGGAAGAGATATCTTGTTATTTTTAGTATGCATTATTTGAGCTTCCAGAGGGAAGAGTTGTGAGAAGATTCATTTAAGCGTGAGAAGATACGTTGCTGATCCAATAAATGTTTCCCCGAACGGTTAATCACTAAGCTTATTTTTAAAGAAGTAGTAATATTTGATGTGGTATTCTACTAATTCTGATGTGCACTTAATTGTTCTAAGCTTGTAAGAAAGCTTTGAAACTGCTCAAGAGAGGATTGCTGATTCGGGGGGAAGCTAATAAAGCTTCTAAATGAAGAATATGTGGCATGAATTAGGGGGAAGCTGATTCAGAAGCTTCTCCTTAACTAAGAAGTGTATGGGTTTCCTAGTTTATGCATATTATAATATTTCTCCTACAAGGTACTACAAGGATGATTCATGTTGGAGTACAGACTTGAAGTCAAAGACCACAGAAGATATCATCAGCATTGGAAGCTTCGTGGAAGTTCTTATTCTTAATCAATGTGTACTTGTTAGGAAAATATTGTAAGTAATTTTGTATATCGTCCCATGAGGGAAGATTGTTAGGATTTCATTTTATGTGACGACATTACAGAATTACCATAGTTTATCATAGTCACATACGCAGGGACTAGAATAGGCAATGTTGTATAGTTTAGAAGCGTATGAACTATAAATACCCCCCAATGGCTTCCATGGAGGGGTTGAGACTCTTATATTATTTTCCTTCTTTATTCATTTTACACATTTATTTCTCTCTCTACACTCTCTCACTAGAAATGGCTATCTTGTGGTTGAGTCTCCCCGACCCTCGGATCAATGATTCTTTAAAACTAACAATCTTGTAATAGATTATAGGTTAGATGATTTATGTGTTTAGGCCTTAAAACATAAGGTTTGTTATGTTAGGCCATAAAACATAACTAGTGTAATTGAGAGAATGGTTCTAGATAGATTAGAACTCGATATTTAGCTTAGTGTCAAAAAACATTATAAGAGACGTAAAGGTTAGTTATGTTAGGCCATAAACATAACGGGTTTGGTTGTACCCAAATAAGAACTCGACATCTAGCTTAGTGTCAAAAAATAATGTAAGCGATGTTGTAAGGTTTTCTTCGATCCAAAAATATTAGTTTAAAAATAGTTTAAGATCCTTAGATAAAGCTTATTCATTTCGTCAATCATATTTAGCTAAGTTGGATTTATGCTAGTTTTTTATCTGGTATTTAGTACTTGTTCATTAGATTCCCTTAAAAAGCTTTTCTCAAATCGTGTCATAATAGACAAAGGATTGTTGGTTTAGTGCATTCTCACAATTGCACTAGCAGTACTAACCTATAGTTATGAACTGCTAACCCTTACACTACCAGTACTAACCATAATTAGTACTAGTTAGCTAGAATTCAGTAGATTTAAGTTTAGTTTTAGCTTTATTAGAGAATTTAGTTTTAGTTTTCAATATTTAGCTTATTGTCATTGCTATTTGTTTTCTTAAAAAAACCAATTGCATCAGCAGTACTTTTCAAGGTGAAAGTATGCTGAACTTTTACACCAGCAGTACTAACCCATTTAGTACTGCTTGTGTTCTTAGGTTAATTAGACTGGTATTTTTTTAGAATTAGATCTTATCGAAGATTCAAGTATGATTTAAGTTTTCATATGAGCTTAATACATTTTTATGTCTTTATTTGCAGTTTCTCTAGCTTCTTTTTCCTTAGTTTAATATTAGCTGTCAAAAGTCATAAAAAGCCTGAAAATTCAAAAACAATAGGAACTAAAGTAGAAGTCTAAATTTGTTTAATTAAGCTTTTAAGTCCTAATTTATAGCTTATTTAGATGAATAATAAGTAGTTTGATAAGTCCTTTAAGTTTCAGAGTCTAGTTTAGCTTATTAAAGTTTTTAGCTTACTTGCATTTTGTGTTACTTTGCTTATTTCCTGAGTTTGCTTATTTCATGATCAATTTCAGTAGCATATAAGTAGTTTAAGCTTTAGTTTCGTTTCATTTATAGATTAAGCATTTCATAAGCTCTTTAGAACTTCTTTCCTTTTTCATTTTGATCTAGTTTTGAGTTTTTTATAGCTTATTTTCTAAAACCAAGGGATAAGCCCTCCTTTCTGTAACAGCTTAAAGATAAGCTCTTTGTGAGCTTATTTGTGAGTTTCAGCCCAAGTAGCCTTTATTAATCTTGTTTCCCCTAGCTTCCTTTACAACTTTGATTCTTTGAGTTTTTCATTTTAAGCATTTTTTCAAGTCTCACATTAAGTCGGGCCTTAATTTGTGATCGGGGTAGATTCTCAGGGTAGATAGTGTAACTTTTCGATCTTAGTTGTTTTTCAGTTAGTCCCTCCGTTAGTCTGTTAGTTTCTCTGTTAGTCTCCTAGATTTTTGCTCCATTAGTCCATTAGTTAAGCTTTTAATTAGTTTATTAAATTTTATTAATAATTAGGGTTAAGTTTTAATTAGTTCGATTAAACTTTTATAAAAGGATAAAAATTAGGGCTTTTATTTTTTAATAGTTTTCGGCAACTTTTTCTTAATTTCGTGAAATTTTAGTTTACATTTTTAGGATTTAAAATTTG
>BQNB010174681.1:0-13236 GCA_026074375.1 Tanacetum coccineum
TTTCCTAAACCATCCTTGAGTCGTGTAACCAAATATCATACAACTGTTTTGCCGAAGTAGGGTTTATAACCAAACCTTAATAATACCGAATTTAAAGAACCCTAGTTGTTTACCTTGTGTTCGTACCTTCAGATCCTGCTTTGTCTACGTTGAGATCTGTTTTTCAAAACTAAAACCTTTGCGTCAAAACCAATCATCAATAAACTTTGTGAGCTCAAATCTTGTCGCGTCTGCTGCTTGAAGAATCAAACATAAATAACCCATGTAAAACATATCATTTATTAGGTATTATAATAAAATAATAAATGATCAGATCACCATTAAGGTTTTGGGTTAAATAATAACTTTTTGGATTTACCGAATTAGGGTTTGTTATAAACCCTAGCTTCACCAAATATGAACTGTTTACTAAAAACCAGAAAATCAATACCTTTTTCTTGTAACAACCTGTAGATCCTAGATATCATGAGCCACAAGGCTCTGATACTAATTGTGGAGTCTGATAGAACTCCTTAGATCGTTTAAGCTCAGATTGTTTAGATCTTATATCTAGGATTAACAATAACAATGATAACAATATGCATAGCGGAATTAAATAAAGAACATCAATGTTATTTGAACAAGGTTTTATTACCATATATTTCCACCAAGCCTTAAATCTATATGATCAGTATAGATCGTGTTACCACCTGTAACAGGGATCAAGTTACCTTGACCTTGAGGCTAAACCACACAACAAATAGACGTCTACATCTCACCTATGCACACACACATACACATTTTCTTTTTGTGTACTACTAAAACATATGAAAATCTCTTTACATACTAGAGATATTTAGGTTTACAAAGGGATAAACATTAGACAAAAAAAATCTTTTAAACATTAAGAAATATCTTCTGTTATCTTTATCTTCTTAAGGAGATCTTCCAGAATCTTAATATTCTCCTACATCTTGTAGAATTTTTAATGATAATTTTGATCCTTTTGTTTCATTCTTTTATTCTTTTGTCTCATCAAATCTATAATTCCCAACAAAAAGCACTTGCCAAACCACCTACTTCAAAACAACCAGCCAAACCCACCTAAACAATGTAAACCGGTCGTTGTGACGGCACATGATGTTGGCAAAGGTGGCGGCAGAACTAAATGGTGGTGGCAGCGAAATTTCATATGTGTGGCAGCAGGATTTGGTGGTTTTAAAAGAGAGAGTGAGAGATGTTTGTGCTTTTTAGAGAGAGAAAACATAGAGAGATGAAAAATAATAATGGAGTAATTGTATTCAGTGTGTTAGGTTTTTATACTCCTTAGGTTTATTATTTACACTTAATACACTTAAATAGTGTTTCATAGTGGGTTAAAATAGATGGACCGTTACAAATGGACTACATTAATACACTTAAATGGACTGTTACAAAATAAACACTTAATTTTTAATTACATTGACCTCAATATTCATAAAACATATACATTATAAACTTTCCCAAAAAAGAAATGTTTTTTACTTAATTCTATTTTTAGAAAATTGGCTAAATGCTTATAAAGTAGTAGAGATAGAGATAAATCAAACATTTTATATATAATAATATATATCCTCTCTCCTAATCTTTTCTCAAATCTATACCAAATCTTTCAAACAATTCCCAAATCCAAATACCACTTATAAACCAAACGGACCGCAAGTTTAAAACTTTAGGCTGCTATTCGCACACTTGATTTGACTAGTGATTTGAAACACTGTTTGGAGGTTACAAGTGGCTGTGGACGTTATGACAGTATATAGCATATATTATACTCCTTTTATTTAATAGTTTTTGTTTCAACTCTATTTCCTATTATTTTATTTACTTTATTTGTTTTTACCTTTCGTCTCGATATATGTTCACACTTTGTTTTATAAAATGTTACAAATTAATTATTTACCAAAATAAGAATTTAGAGGGAAACTTGTGCATAGCTTAAGTATACCAGGGTACTCGCGCGTTGTGGTAGCGGATACCGTGTGACAATTACCGTAGAAATAAAAAGAATTTGATTTCGGTGAGGCCCAGTTCACCCGTTTTTCTCGGTTACGAGGGGTTTACTCCGGTTCGTCTTCGGACGGCTTTTATTGGCTAGCCGAACCGATGGTGACTCTGGTTCCTGGTTGAACCTGTTGGTCTGGTACGGTTTTCAAAACTATATGCACCATCATTTTAGTTTGTTCAATGTGTATAGTAACATGTAATTTTCATTTTATGAGTGTTTTAAATATAATATTAATTAGTGTGTTTAATTAGTTTATACTTTGGATTATGTTGCAGCTTGTTTAATTTATACATTGTACATTGTAAAGAAAATAGAACCTGCCATCCATCTTTCTCACGCATCGAATGCTCTAACATAATAATGAGGAAGCTGTGTATAACGTCTTTAAGATCTTTATTGCTTGAAGATGTTGAAGCGTTTGTTGCACTCATTTATTAAAGCAAGTTGCATGTACAACTGAGTGATGCAAAAAAAATATGAGTGGTTATGATGCTTAATATTTAGCCCTCTCTTTACACATGGTGATTTTCGGCCACCATAAATAACCCTAAATAATTTTTCCGATCTGTTCCAATCCGGCCCTCTTGTTCATCTTCTTTTCTTTGGATCATGTTTATGATCATAGCAGGTTTTTGATCATTCTGGGTTTGGGTTTCGTTTCTTTGTTTAGGGTTTTTCTAGCCGTCATGAATCATAACCTGATCTAATCGACTCTCTAGATCTTCTATTTCTTATTCCTTAAAAATTCTTGTTTATTGTTGTTTAATCTCTGATTATGATGATTTAACAATTACTTATTATGTTTTGGTTTCCTTAGGTCTAAGGTTTTGTTTTAGTAAGGGTTTCAGCCGCTTTTTTCATATATAGTTAAGGTTCTAATTGGCGAGAGTTTTTTTGTGCTATATCTGCTACTATTCTTATCATTATTGCTGGTGATTAAAATGGATGTGGGTTAGGGATTGAGTTAGGTTGATGTTCGTGTGTGGTTGTTATAGTGTTTGTGGGTTGAGAGAGATGGAAAAGATGAGTTCTGGTGCTAACAATAGAGCCAAGCCATTGAAATTGATTTTGAAGATAACTAGGCCTAAAGGTGTTGTTGGTGACACTATTGATACTGCATGTGCTGGTAAGACCAAGAAGGATGACGTGGGTATACAACCTTTTAAGGTAAGGAGAAAGGTGTCGATTTCACCTGATGGTACAGAGCGCGTCTTTACCTATGTCCAAATAGAATGCTCTGATCATGTGTGTAGTTCTGTCCAAGTGAATGAAGTTCATCAGGTGGCCATGCCTATTAAAGACGTAAATGAAGCTAATAAGAATACATGTTTTGATCATGTTTCTGAGTTTGTACATACAGAAGGAATTCAGCAGGTGGATACAAATGAAAATCCAAATGTGGCTGATGCAGACTTATGCCAGGTTTAGTGTGATGGGGATCATGTTTATGGAAGCCCTTGTAACAAGGGTATTAAGTCCTTTGCTAATCTTTTTAATGATATGGGACATATAATGGATTCTAATGAGGCTAGGTCTGATGGGGAAGGGGGTTAAAGAGCCAAAGACGATTAATAGGAATAGCTCAAACATGGCTGCGAAGACTACGACTGATGCTAATGACGACCCGAGTCATGTGCCAAGTAAGAAGTTAAATTTTCGGTCATTTGTTAATGAGGAGAAAGTGGAAAATTCTAACATAGTTCTTCCACGGGATGCTATTGATAAGGTCAAGAACAAGTATGAGAATTCGCTTGTGGGTTATTTTATTGGTAAAAGCCTTGCATTCCCAATTGTTCAAAACTATGTAAACAACACGTGGGGCAAATTTAGGCTTCAAAAATTGATGAGAAATGATAATGGCATTTTTCTTTTCAAGTTTGCTGATAAGAGGGGAATGGAACAAGTGCTTGAACGGGGTCCATGGTTGATTCGCTATACTCTATTAATTCTTAATAAATGGACGTCGAGCTTACCTTTGTGGAAAGATGAGGTAACTAAGGTTCCTGTTTGGGTTAAGTTGCATAAAGTTCCTCTAGTTTCATATTCAGAGGATGGTCTTAGTCTTATTGCTACTTAAATAGGCAAACCATTAATGTTGGATGCTTTTACGAGCACTATGTGTGTTGAAGCATGGGGTCGTATTTTTTGGGGAGCTACTTCTTAGTCTGAAAGCACAAGTCACCAGATAAAGACCTCAAAAGAGAGAACGTTTTATAAAATGTCATATTCAATTTAGTGAAAATTGTCAGAGTTACACAAGTTCCTTTTTATAATGTATTAGAAAACATTGTCAAAAACGTTTTTCAATTAGTACTCAAGTTAAATTAAGCCTTCAAACTATATATCCCGCGTTGACTCGAATGCTCTCAATGCTCACTAGCAAATTTAGTAACCTGAAAATACATGTTAAAACGATCTCAAACAATTATGTTGGTGAATTTCATAGGTTTAATGTAAAAAAGCAGTATTGAAATATTTAAGTATATATTTCAAAGATAATAGTAGCGTTAACACATTTAAAAGTGTTATTTTTTTTTCCCGAAATCCAAGTGTGATGTTTCCTTATATCAGGAAGTATTAAAAGTGGGACCACAAGGCTTAAGTAATAGTGGTCTAAGTACATATTCCAAAGTCCAAAACAAGTATGTAGACAAGTGAAACAAATTCACCAATGTCTAAGTATATTATTATTGCATCTAAGGCTCATGACCACTAACCTTAACGTATAATCTATAATACAAACCAGTACTCGAGGTTTGTGCCCCAACACGGATACAGATGTTACAAAAAGATCCTACCGAATTTTCTCTATATAATGTTTGTCACAAATCTAGCTACGAATTTTCTTCAAATGTTAAATGCACCTTGATCAAACTAGTGACCCAAGGAAAGGTGGGGATTGTCAGTCCCGATAGATCTATCCACAACACTCGCGCTTACAATAGTGGTAATTAACGGTTCATGATTAGTAGGGACTTAAGTGGCAATATAGTGACTACTTAGGCAATAATATTCAGGCAGTATTAGAAATCTGGATAGCATACAATTTAGAAAACACTTGTGTCCGTAGAAAAAACAATCACGTTGTTCAAAATTCACGGTTTCAAAGGTAGGTATTCAACGTTTCAAATCATGTAGTAAACAAATAAAGATTTAAAAAAAATAGTCAGGTAATGCTTACGTATAAAAATCAATAAGTTTATGTAGTAAAACGAGCACGTATTCTCACCCCGAAAAAGTTTATGAAAACCATTAAAGAGAAAAGGTGGGGTTTGAACTCACAAAGTATTGAAAGGTAATTGTTCTGTTGGTAGTATAATATATGAGTTTGTAAAGAGCTGTATTCCCCTCGCGGGTTTATAAGACATTAAAAAGATTGAAATTGCGAGTAGGAGACTATGAACTCACTCGACTGTGAATGGTACATCACACAATATTCACAATAGAAAATGCGTCACGCAAATCGTCGAATAGCAAACCTAATCAATATAGGTCTTCGTATAAGGTATCTAAACATTGATTATTATAGGTGTATTAGATCATTTATTACTATCGTTCGGGTGCTATATAATTAAGAGGTCATGTAGTGAAACGTATGAGGAGCCTTGGACACTTTAAATCGTAAATCAAACAACCTGTCGACTCACGCCACCCCGAAGAGACCTCATTATGAAACTCCTAGTAATATAGTACTTTTGATAAAAATAAATACCACATAGAGGTCTACTATAGCTCAATCACCATCTTATTTGTTTTGGTAACATTGTGTTTAATAAGTTATAACGTTTATAATTACTGTTTAGTAAAAACTAGCAATAACTTTCGCGTTTTAAGCTCGATTTTAAGTTTACATTTTGGCCCACGCTTTAGTATTAAGACGAGTTATCATAAATTTTCATTTTTGAACTTTGACCTTTCTGGTGAACAGTTAATTTTTATTGTTCAACACCAGACTCCTAATTTTATTTTTATCGTTCTTGTTATTGTAAAACCAGTTAACGTCGTTTTTATTAGTTATAGTTTACATTTTTAGAGTTCTTTCCGAGCATGTTCTCGTAATTGAAAGTTTTATTGATTTATGAAGTTTAAAAATATAAAAGTTTCTGTCATGAATAGTAATTTTTATAAAAATAGTTTTATAACACCCGGTATTAACGTAAACTTGAAATCGTCGTATCTTTTTCGTTATAAATCGGTTTTTCGAGTTTCTTATCATTTTAGAATCGTCATGAGGTGTATTATCTTTATAAAATGTAAAACTTATTGTCTAAAACATGAATTAAAACAACCCACAATTGCCTTTAATCTTACATGAAATCATAACCAAGTGTAAAAATCCATTTTACAAGTTAATAAGTTCCGTAGATGGTGATTAACTATACAAGTATCATATATGCATAAAATCACAAATGTAAAGAGATTAAGGTTTTTGGATAACCTTAATATGATGATGTAGGATGATGTCAAATAAGTGCTAAACCCTTGTTTAGACTTTAAACCCAAGATTATAACCAAGAAAACCCTAGTTTCCAAATGAAAACCCTAACTTCTCTTTTCTTGCTTAATCCTTGAAAATGGTTAACCAATGCTTGGAACCATCTTAGAATATCTTAGATATGATGTGTGTAGGTGTGTATAGGTGATAGAAAATTTGATACGGATTATCTTGGATGGGTGTTTGTAGCCGTGGGCTATAGAGGAGCAAAAAGGAAGGTTTTTGGTGATTTCTATTAAGTATTTTGTTACTATGGTTTACTTGCAATGCATACTAGAAAAAATATGGAGTCTTGGTAAAAAAAATGCAAAGTGGACAAGGAGCGTTAAGGAGGGTTTTAAGGGGTCTTGGTTATGGTCACTTGTCAAAGAAAGTAGGTTTAATGAAGTAGGATGTTCAAGACCAAGTTGCAAAGATGTTTTGCATTTTTCTTTGTTCATTTGCTCCATTTCCGGCAATATGTGATATATGATGATATTTTTTTGTAGTTTTTATGTATTGGGTATAAAATGTGGGTATTAAGTTGAAGTGTGAGAAAAGTTTTGGTGGTTTCGGGTTGCATAACGTATTTTATGCGAAACGTTATCACTTTACGCAACCATATAAAATAAATGAACGACGACCATAATTATCATTAAAATAATTATATAACACATAATTGATGTAAACGTTTATTTGTTTGGTGTCCGTTTAGGCCAAACGATAATTTAAACTTACGCGATTTAACTTTATTAAAAGTAAACGCGTACGAGATGAAAACTAAAAATAAAATATAATGAAAATATTGACTGTGTTACAATGATATGAAAATACAAAATGTTACAGTCTCCTCTGTTGGTTAGAAGAGCCTTGTCCTACAAAGGCTCTGGTCTGCAAACACCTGAAAGAAGGTGGGTTCAGGAGATGAGATGCGAACAGTTCTCGTTGGATTTGTGTTGATGAAGTGGTGAGGTTTTTAATGTCTACTCTCAGCATGAACATGGTTTCTTTTTGAATGCATAGGTAATCAGTTATTGCCCTCAAATATAGAGGGCAACGATTAATTGTCATTTTTCGTCAAAATAGTGTAATGATTAAATTGTTTCCAAATGTCTTTATAAACGAGATGAAATATGTTAATAAAGTAAAACGTGAAGTAGCGCATTGGGTGACAACAAATGGTTTATAGGTTGACATCGGATTGTTTCTTAAGCGTTAGTCTCATAACAAGTATAAGAATATCCGATACCGAACGCGAAAGAAGTCAGTCAAAGAAAATGAACGTAAAGAATTATTCAATCAACAAAATGAACGTAAAAGTGTGTTTCTAAAGGTAGACCCACTGGTTCTCCAAGGTGACACGTATGAGGTGCAAGATTAATTGTCGTAACTCCCATCAACTGGATGACCTTCAAAAATGGAGTGATACGAAAAAACAAATATGCAATTCAAATCTATAAGAAGAGTGTTCCAACTCGGAGTCGAATGGTAAAGTAACTAGCTTTTGGTGTTCGAGGAGAGTTAATGAGAAATCAGATATGTACTGCGGAAAAATCAGAGTGAATTCAATATTTATATAACAGAACGATATAAGGTAAATAGTAAGACGTCATATGATAGTCGTTAAGAGATACGAAATAATTATTCTAGTATTAAATATTCCTTATCTTGATAATAGTATTCTGTTCAACTAATATTGTAATAGAGTAGGGATGCAAAAGAGAGCATATAAGGTTTCCTGGGAGCTAGCGAGTGCGTATATTGGATAAAACAAGGAGAGACTCTAAATTTTAAAAAACATGGTCATGATCTAGGTTTTGAAAACGACCTAGTTCTCTATGACTTCAACTCTGATACCATCTGTAACACCCCAAAATCAGGTCGCAGCGGAAAGGAAACATTGGGTGACTAACTTCATTTAGTCCAAAGCAAAAGTCACAGGAGAAACGACCTCAAAAGAGAGTTTTATAAAATGTCACATTAATTTAGTAAAAATGTCAGAGTTACACAAGTTCCATTTATAATGTATTAGAAAACATTGTCAAAACATTTTTCAAATAGAACTCAAGTTATTAAGCCTTAAAAATATATTTGCCGCGCGAATTGAATGCTCCCTATGCTCACTAGCAAAATAGTAACCTGAAAATACATGCTAAAACGTCAACAATATTGTTGGGATTCTTAGGTTTAAGTAATAAAGCAGTAGTTATTGAAATAATTCAGAAATATTTCAGAAGGAAAAAGAAGCGGTTACAACATTTAAAGGGTTATTTCGAATCCAATAGTGATTCCATAAATAAGGAGGTTATTTTTAAAAGTGGACCGCAAACTTAATTATGGTGGACTAAGTACATATTCGAAGTCCTATAACAAGTAATGTAGACAAGAGAAACAAATTCACCAAGTCTAAGTATATATTATTGCACTAAGCTCATGACCCCGAACCTTAACGTAATAAACTGTAATCAAACCAGTACTCGAGGTTTGTGCCCCAACACGGATACAGATGTTACAAAAACATCCTACGAATTTTCTCAATACAGATGTTGCCAAACATCCTACGAATTTTCTTCAAATGTTAAATGCACCTTGATCAAACTAGTGACCCAAGGAAAGGTGGGGATTGTCAGTCCCGATAGATCTATCCACAACACCCTGTGCCTTAATGTAGGTAATTAACGGTTCATGATTTAGTAGGGACTTAAGTGGCAATATAGTGACTACTTAGGCAATAATATTCAGGCAGTTAATCTGGATAGCATACAATTTAGAAAACACTTGTGTCCGTAGTAAAACAATCACGTTGTTCAAAATTCACGGTTTCAAAGGTAGGTATTCAACGATCTCAAATCATGTAGTAACAAATCAAGATTTAGTAAAAATAGTCAGGTAATGCTTACGTATAAAAATCAATAAGTTTTATGTCATTGTAAAAACGAGCAGTTTTCTCACCCCGATAAATAGGTTTTATGGAAAAACATTTAAAAGAGGAGAAAGGTGGGGTTATGAACTCACAAAGTATTGAAAGGTAATTGTACTGTAGTAAAATATATGAGTTTGTAAAAGAGCATGTATTCCCCTCGCGGGTTTATAAAACATTAAAAGTTCTGAAATGCGTGGACTTAGAAACTCCATCGTAGTGAATGGTAATCAACAAGTATTCACAATAGAAAATGCGTCACGCAAATCGTAGAATGCAACCTAATCCAATATAGGGTGTATAAGTACTAAAACTTGTTTATTTATAGGTCGTATAGTCATTATACTTGCGTCTCGGGCTATCATATTTAATGAGGTCATGGTATGTGAACGTATGAGGAGCTTAGGACACGTTTAAATCGCTATAAAATCCAACAACTCAGTCGATAGCACACGAAGAGGCTCTCATTATGAAACTCCCCTTGTAATATAATACTTGATAACTAATACACTTATAGGTCATATATAGCTCAATCACCATCTAATTGTTTGGTAAATGGTGTTTAATAAGTTAAACGTTTATAATTACTGGTTTGTAAAACTAGCATAACTTTAGCGTTTTTAAGCCGATTTTAACGTTTCTTATCCCGACTTTCGTTTTTTAGAGAGTATCATTAAATTTACATTTTTGGAACTTTTGACTTATGGGAACAGTAACTTTTACTGTTCACACCAGGGGGGGGATTAATTCCCTATTTATTTTATCGTTCTCGTTATCGTAAAACCCGTAAACGTCGTATTTTATTCGTTATAGTTCCGTTTTTAGCGATTCTTTCGAGAATGTTCTCGTAATTGAAAGTTTTATTGATTTTTGAAGTTTAAAAAATATAAAAGTTTCTGTCATGAATAGTAATTTTTATAAAAATAGTTTTATAACACACGTGGTATTAACGTCCAACTTGAAATGTGTAATTTTTCGTTATAAATCGGTGTTTTTCGAGTTTCTGATAGTTTTAGAATCGTTATGAGGTGTATTATCTTATAAAATTAAAACTTATTTGTCTATAACATGTATTATAATAGCCCCAATTTCCTTTAATATTTATTTGAAATCATAGACCAGTGTATAAAATCCATTTTTACAAGTTAATAAGTTCGTAGATGGTGGTTACTATACAAGTTTATTCTATGCATAAAATCACAATGTAAAGAGATTAAGGTTTTTGGATAACCTTAATATGATGATGTAGGATGATGTCAAATAAGTGCTAAACCCTTGTTTAGACTTTAAACCCAAGATTATAACCAATGAAAAGGAAGGAAAAAAACCATAGTTTCAAATGAAAACCCTACCTTTCTTTTTCTTGCTTATTCCTTGGAAAATGGTTTTAACAATGCTTGGAACCATCTTAGAATATCTTAGATATGATGTGTGTAGGTGTATATAGGTGATAGAAAATTTGTACGGACGTATCTTGGTATGGGTGTTTGTAGCGGTTTGGGCTATAGAGGAGCAAAAAGTGAAGGTTTTTGGTATTTCTAGTTATTGTATTTTGTTATCTTTGTTTACTTGCAATAAATACTAGTTTATATTATGGAATCTTGGTAAAAAAAATGCAATAGTGGTCAAGGAGGCATAAGGAGGGTTTTAAGGGGTCTTGGTCATGGTCTTTGGTCAAAGAAAGCTAGGTTTAATGAAGTAGGATGTACAAAGACCAAGTTGCAAGATTTTTGCATATTTCGTTGTATCATTTGCTCCATATCCGGCCAATATGAGATATATATGATATATTTTTGTAGTTTTTATGTTTGGGTATGAAATGAGGTATTTGTGGAAGTGTAGAAAAGTTTTGTATGGTTTTCGGGTATGCCTAAAACGTATTTTATTGCGATAACGTAATCTCTTTACGGAACCAATAAAATAAAATGAACGACGTCCAATTAATTATCATTAAATATATTTATAAACTTTTATTGATTGTAAACGTTTATTTGTTTGGTGTCCGTTTATGCCAAACGATAATTTTTAACTTACGCGATTTAACTTTATTAAAAGTAAACGCGTACGAGATGAAAACTAAAAATAAAATATAATGAAATAATTGACGTCGTAAAATGACATGAAAATACGAAATGTTACATTGTATGCTTTTACGAGCAGTATGTGTGTTGAAGCATAGGGTCGTATTAGTTTTGCTCGTGCTCTTATTGAGATTAGCTCAGATATGGATTTGAAGAAGGAGGTGATTATGGTTGTTCCAAATAAGGACGGAACCAGTTATACTAGGGAATTCAATTAGTGTGGAGTATGAATGAAAACCCCAAAGGTGTGACCAGACTGTAAAAAGATTTGGTTCACTCGAGTGATAAGTGTCCAAGAATTGTTAGAGAAACCTGTTACTTGTAATTACACCGGATATTGGAATAGTGATCGGTTTACGGAAGTTAAAAAGAAGAAAAATAAAGGTAAGAAGGCTGATTTGCAGCCTAGGGCTAGACATATTGATGGTATTAGGCTTACTAAGCCAAAATCTAGTTTTTATTGGCAAAAAACGGGTACGAACTAGAGTGGAGTTGATTTGGTTAATAAGGGTTCAGCGGATGCTAATTCTTTAATAATAAGGTAAATGGTCTATCTACCTCAAACTCTTTTGATATATTAAATAATGTGGACGAAGGAGATGCATGTGGTGTATCTAGTTCTATGGGTAATCAAGAAAAGGATCAAGTGGTGGAACATGCCATGGTTAGTAAGCATACATCACCTACGTGGAATGAAGACTTCGAGTCTGATGATGAAGTGGATGAAGTTCTATTTCCTGAAGGTAATAAGTTTGATGATCAATTTGATATCCGGCTTAAAGGCCGGGTTAGGAAATAGGTTTTGTTCTTGTTTGTTTATTCATAAGTTAGGTTGTCTTTCTTATAATATGGTTGATTTTGGTTTTTGAAATTTAGTGCGTTATTGTTTGCCCATGTAACGGGCTGGGTTGTAGGACTTCACCTACACCTTTTGTTCTTAAACGTTTTTTTTCGTGTTATATATTTTACCGGAGAAACCCTTTACAAAAAAAAACGTTTTCCTGTTTCACCGTTTTTAGCTTAATTCCCATTTTATAATTCCGTTTTACCCAAAAAGAAAGCTCATGTTTAAGTTTATCTAAATCCTACAGGTTTAACTTGGAAAATAGGGCACTTAATATAAAAAGATCTGGACTTAAATTCATTTGAAAATCTGGGCATAATTTCTAGTTATTCTAGCCGTTTTAGTCGTAACTCATTCATCCGGAATGGTTATGGCTTTATCCAAAGAACCACATGGTCCTCATATGTTGTACCCTTCACCCATGTAAAAATCCAGTAGCCTCCAAGTCAAATAAAATTTGTTACAAGCTTAAGTATTTGTATTATAAATTCTGGGTACACACTAAGTTTGTTTCTACAGTTTTGGTCGTATCTCGACCATTCAGAAGAGTTGGAGCTCCATCCAACTCACCATTAGGACCTGAGAAATTAACCTAATTATTTATATAAATAACTAGTAGGCTTTAAGCCAAAATTATTTCATTATATCACAAACTATATGCATAACTAGATTCAATGCCCATTTCGACTAGTTTCACTAATTTGGGCGTAACTAACTCATCCGGAGGAGATACGACTCCATCCAATTCACCATATTGACCTGAGATTATAATATCTAAGCCAAAAATATTATATTAACACACAAACTATCTGCAAGTCATCCATTTAGACTAGTTTCACTCATTCGGCCGTAACTTGGTCATCCTGAGGACTTACGGCTCCATCCAAAGCA
>BQNB010174682.1:0-13236 GCA_026074375.1 Tanacetum coccineum
AGTACATACTCATATGATGAAAACGCGTAAAAAGCGACTATCCTTAGCGTTAATCAACCGTGTCTTGATAATGTATGTGTCTTATGGGAGTTTGGACAATGCGCGTAAAGCGTTTGATGAAATGTCTAAAAGGGATTTTAATTCGTGGGCGATTATGAAAAAGTGATTAGGTTGTTTGTAAATGATAAGTTTCGGTATATAATGTATAGTTGTGGGGGTTTTTCAGTTAGTTGGATTATGGTGTGTGTGCTTAAGGCGTGTGGGGAGACGATCAATGTGGAGCTTGGGGAGCAAGTTCATGGGTGGTTGATGAAGTCGGGGTATTCTGATGATTTGTTTGTAGGGAGTTCGTTGATTAGTTTTTATGGGAAGGTTGGGTGTTTTGAAGATGGGGATATGGTTTTTCATCAGATTGGTTCCAGGAGTAATGTTGTGGTGTGGACGGCTAGGATTATTAATAAGTGTAAGGAGGAGCTGTTTTGTGAGGTTTTTGAGGTTTTTGAGGTTTTTAATGAAATTGGGAAAGAGGGTGTTAGGGAAAATAAATAAAAAAAACTTTAAATAATAAGAAAATTTAAAAAATAAGAAAAGAAAAAGAAAACACATTTTTGAGTTAATTACAAACGGTCGTTAGTAAAAAGGACTAACGGTGCAAGAGATGACTCTGAAACGTATGATAATGAAGCAAATTTTGAAAGTTTGATGGGTATTGTGGTACTTTTTTGGGTTCATGTCTGATAATGGCTCAAATGGAAAAGTACGTTGTTATTACATGCCATTAACCCTTTATATTGTTTTAAAAATCATTGCACCTATCTTATATATTTTTGATCAAAATGTCATTTAGCTTGATATATTGTGATTTATTGGCAAGGTCGTTGTGCGGGAGTGAAGTTATAGAAATCAAATAGCCCGTGAGATGGTTAGGCTCATTGCTTTGTTGTGACTTGTGAACCACCCTTTCGTAGCTTAAAATTCAAAGTATCAATACCTATTTCCGTTAGCTGGAATGGCAGAAAGGTCAACTATCTCAACTCCAGTGTGCTTAAATTTGTGTATATACGTCATGTTCAGGCCAAAACTTAGATATAACCAAGCTGTATGTAAATTTATGACTCTAAATCATCTGTATGACTGAAGAGCGAGAACAAAAAGGCTCGCTTTTCCACCATACCACGATGTACCAACGTCATTGTAATGTGTTATTTAAGGTGGTGGAGGAGCTATTAGTTGTAACTATCTTTATTAATGGATATATCTTGCTCTTTTATTTAGTACAATGGTTTATATACCGGGACACACATAGTTACACGATGCAACAAAGTCATTGATCAATACTTTTTTAGGCGTTAAGTAGCCTCTCATGTTCCTTTTGCTTTGCCCTTAGGTATATGTCCCCATAGCGTTGCCCTGCTTACATCTTCGTTGCACTCTTAGGTCTTGGAATTATATTTGCCTTTAGCCCCCTTTTCTTTGCAAGCGTTTTTCTAGGTGCCCTTGCCCATTTGCGTTTACGCTTTTATGCTTGTATGTTTATGCTCGTGTCCCCCTTGTCTCTATAGCGCTTTATCTATTCTGTATATTGTGTTCTCTTGCGGAATTTGCTTTTATATGTTTTTGTCTTTTTTCTCTAAGTTCTTTTGATGTTATTTACCTTTGTATGCTTGTATGGTTGCTTTCCGTCACACATGCACATAAATTTGAGCACTCCCACCCGTACACTTACACTTGCCGGAGGGATAGGATCTTTCTACATTCTACCTGCCCCATACCCTGCCCCGGCGGGATTTGGTATGTTGTAATTGATCAAAGTTATCATTGTTTTAGCTGACTTAGAAAAGTACAATTTGTCCAGGACAATAGAATTAGGAATGAAGTCACTGCACACAGTGACAATAAGAAACGATTAGCATCTAATTACACAACTAATAAGCAATAGACAATTTATATATAATTGCAAGTTGGCTAATTATTGATGGCCAAGTAAAATACAAAGAGAACTAAGAATTGTTTATAAAATTTTCACATGTTCCCATCCTGTGTTTCTTCTGACTTTTTTCTCATCAACAACCCCCTGCTAAAATTAAAATATATATGAAGCGATAAGACTTTTGAGCTACTGTGTTTGTATACTAATTCACCTAAGTAAGTTGCATAATTTATATATTTACCATCAAATTATACTAAGATCATATGCACAAAGACAATCAACAAAATAAAAGGTAGGAACAGGTCCCTAATTTAATGCAATCACTGCACGACATCACAACCAAAACGTCATGAGTTCAAGTCTTAGCTGGGAAACAAGTATATATAGATGTATGATGACTTTCTGACCAGATGCCTTTGATAAAACACTTTAATGAAAATGGTAAATAGCTATTTATATATCCAGACAAGAAAGATTAACAAATTAACACAACAATTATGGCACAGACACGCACTAAAATCTTTGATCTAAAGCACAGAAAAGGCAAGGAGATAATAATGAGTAGCAAAACTTATAAAAAAACACCTTCTGATAATAACTACTAAAAGATATATACGAATTGTAGGATTGCCACTTCAGTAAGAAATTCAAATTGTTTTTGTTAGCTTAAGTTTTTTTGGGGGGCCATTTAACTGAATTTAATTATGGCCATTCAAAACTCTTGATGAAGTTGACATGATGTACTACATGTGTGAAAAGAAAAGGAGAAACTCAAATACAAGATGTTTCAATTAATTACAAGTGTAAAATGCAAAAACCATCCTTGTGGTTTGTCCAAATTGCAGATTGAGTCTTTACCTTATTGAAAGTGCAGGCATAGTCCTTGTGAGAAATATTTGGTGTGGGTAATAGTCCCTGGCTCAAAGTGAAATAACTAAAATGCCCTCCGCCTCCAACCCCAAGACACAGGGTATTCTGGCCATTTCACTTTGAGCTAGGGACTATATCCGCACCAAACTTTTCTCACAGCTCATGCACTTTTAAAAAGTTAGGGACTGAATGTGCAATTTGGACAAACGGCGGGGACGATTTTTGCAATTTACTCTTAATTAAAACTTGACTCTACTTAAAAAACAAGAGAATTGCGAAAATCGTTCTTGTGGTATGTCTAAATTGCAGACTCAGTCTCTACCTTTTCGAAAGTGCAAGTATTGTCCCTGTGGGTAACCTTCGATGTGAATATCGTATATGTCGTTGGACATTGGGGCAGGGAAGATATCCGCTCGAAAGGTTCCCACAGGGAAGGTACCTGCATTTTCGAAAATGTAAGGAATCAGCTTGCAATTTGGACATACCATAGGGACAATTTTCGCAATTTACTCAAAATCAATTAAAATCACTCATTCAATTGTAGTTTTGAGGTGATTGCTGGGGATATGATACATACAATCTTTCACTTTGCATTGACTTGTGAATTAATTCTATCCTCTTCCTTCTTTTAGATCCTTTTGTAACCCAAACTCCCTTTTTGTAGCTCACTTTTTTACTTGATAAACAAATAATGTTTTCCCTCAACGATCTTGCTCACCTAAAAATCCCCCTTGAAAATATACTATCCGCCACCAACAACTTTGATTATGAAAATATCGTCCTTGAAACTGGATTTTCGAAGGATTACAAGGGATACCTCTTTTGGTCCGGTGAGTTGATTGACGTTGCTGCTCGGAGATTAAATAAAGAAAGGGATGATGAAATTGAACAACAGTTTTGGATGGAGGTTTCCATGCTCTGTAGTCTCAAGCATAAAATCTGGCTTTCCATTGTTGGGTTTGTTGTGATGATGAATTAGATGAGAAAATCATCATTAAGAAGCGTCAGAGCAGGGGGAGTCTCGGGAACTACATAGAAGACCCGTTCGAGTTGACTTGGGTTAAAAGATTGGAGATATGTGTCGATCTTGCGCATGCATTGAGCTACATTCATAATGATGAACCACGCGATTTTAGCGTAATACACCGGAACATTGACAGTTGCACAGTTTTATTAAATGATAACTGGGAGCCCAAGTTATCTTATTTTGAACTTTCCATGAAGATTAAAGCATCTCAAAGGCACCATTCTTTTTTTTTTTTTCCCATTAACTGATAAAGTATGGAGTCAGGACGGGTATACTGGTCCCAACATATATAAGACTAGAAGTGTGAACCACAAATCAGATATGTACTCCTTAGGGATAGTATTGTTTGAACTACTTTGTGGTAGGAAATCAGAGCCAGTATATATAAAGACTAAAAGTGTGAACCACAAGTAGTCGAACCAGTATTTGGCTCCGCTAGCCATCTTCCATTATAGAGAGAAAACACTCAGTGATTTAATTGATTGGGATCTATGGAAACAAATGGCTCCGCAATCATTTAGCGTTTTTGCAGAAACAGCATATGATTGCTTGAATAAAGAAAGATCCCGTCGCCCAGATATAGGTGAGGTTGTCACAAGACTTGAGAAAGCGTTGGAACTTCAGTTGGGAAATAATAACATGCCTGTAAGACCCTTTTTTTTTCTTTCTCTTTCATGGTTCTGCCATAATGCGTACCGAATAAGTCTCTATTTATTACTAAGTTTACTAATCAGTGTATTTATTGCAATTGATGTTAAAGGATGTAGCTGAAGATGAAGGCAAGGCAGTGAGGGATGGAATCCGGAATAAGGTATGCACTGTCTAGACTCCTATAATCCTTAAAATATTTTGGTTATTCAGTTTGGATATTATTTTTTCCGGGTATATGTCATCCATGATTGTTTACGTTACAGTTATTTGTGGCAAAGGTATGACGTTTATTTACTCAAAAACCTGCAAAACAATGTCTCGCCCACTAGACGAGTTGACCCGGCCATCTTCTTTTTCTTTAAACTTGGCATTCTCTATTTGATGAGGGCGTGCATCCCATTTTTTTCTAATTTCTCATGGTATGCTCTCTTTGTAATCTGATTGATAAAAGCTTCAAAAGAAATAAATTTACAGTACAAGTAGGAACCACAGGGGGTAATACCCTGTGTTAGCTGTCGATCCTTCCTATTTCTCTTAATTTAGGCCATACCGGTAATTTGTTGTCAGCTTAAGAAAGTAAAAAAAAAAACCTCACGGGTAGAATTTGGAGCAAACATTTTTTAAACTTGATTTTTACAATTTGTGTCCTAGCACTATTTCAAAATGTCCATTTAGGTGATTTATAGTATCTTGTTTAAAAAATCATTGCACCTATCTTATATATTTTTGATCAAAATGTCATTTAGCTTGATATATTGTGATTTATTGGCAAGCTCTTCAAATTTAATGTTTTTGGAAGTCATGGTTTTTGTTTTCTATCTTCGATCAATATCTAAAATGATATATTTCATAAAACAGTTCCAACATCTCAAAATAGAGTTAGAAGCTATAAAATCAGCAACCAACATGTTCGATGATGTCCATTGCATCGGAAAAGGAGGATTTGGGAAAGTGTACAAGGGAGAACTCGTCCATTCGAAGGGCCAGTCAGTTGTTGTTCTAAGGCGTCTGGATCGTGCATTTGGCCAAGGAAATCATGAGTTCTAGAAAGAGGTCATTATGCTTTCTCTCCACAAGCATGACAACATTGTCTCTCTCTTAGGGTTTTGCGACGATTGTGGCGAGATGATTCTCGTTTACGAATATGCATAAAAAAGAAGCCTCGACTTGTATCTTAATGACAAAGATCTGACGTGGGTACAACGACTTGAGATATGCATTGGGGCGGCTCGAGGACTTGCTTACCTTCATAATCCTTGGTTGGACCCAACAAAGAGTCTTGCATCGCGATATTAAATGTTCCAATATCTTATTAGACGAAAACCGGAATGCAAGGATAGCAGACTTGGGTCTATCCAAGTTCCCGCAAACCAAAAATACACTTTTCTCGTCTCCAATGCAGTAGGGACAAACGGGTATTGTGATCCATTATACGTAGAGACAGGTTTACTAACTAAAGAGTCAGATGTCTACACCTTCGGGGTAGTGTTGTTTGGACTGTTGCGTGGGAGGTTGAGTATTGGCAACAGCCGGGATGAGTGCCAACCATTGACCGAATTGGTCCGTAAATGCTACAAACAAAATACCATGGATGAAATCATTTATGGTAATATTAAGGATGAAATAAATCCTGATTCTTTGAAGGCGTTTACAACAATCGCTTATCAGTGTTTGACGAGAGAACAAGAACAACGTCCATTAATGACTAAGGTAGTGAAAATACTTGAAAGTGAACTGCAATTGCAAGTAAGTTGTTTTTTTGTGTACTTTTTTGTTATAATCGTTCATGTTTAGTAGTATTAATTTTCATCTACTTATTTATATTATAACCCAAGAAAAAATGAAGCCGATTGTGTTTGAACGAAAATATAATTTTGCTTAATGGTAATTTGATCTCTAGCATAAGATGGTCTATCTGGTTTATAAGATATTAAGGATTTCGTTCTTCGGCGTTGATGGTTACATGAAGGATTTCGTAAAGATTTCGTTCTACACCAGATCACCAGCGGTTACACAGTTCTATTAAATGATGATTGGGAACCCAAGTTATCATATTTTAAGCATTCCATGAAGATTAACGCATCCGAAAGGAACCATTCTTTCCATACGGATTCAGTTTGGTTAAAGAAGGGGTACACAGACCCCACATATATTGAGTCTAAAGGTGTGAACCACAAATCAGATATCTACTCCTTTGGGATAATATTGTTTGAACTATTGTGTGGTAGGAAATCAGTAAGTGACGATCAAGATAATAAGTATTTGGCTCCTATGGCAATTTTTCATTATAAAGAGAAAATACTCGATGGTATAATTGATCCGGATCTATGGAAACAAATGAATCCACGATCATTGAACATTTTCGCGGAAACAGCGTATGAGTGCTTGAATGAAGAACAATCGTAACGCCCAAATATCGATGAGATTGTCACAAGACTTGAGAAAGCGTTGGGACTTCAATTGGAATTTGAAATTGCTGTAAGATTGCTTTTTTCTCTTCATCTTTCTATCACAATAACTACTCTATATTACGAGCAACGCTTATTTACTTATTGTTGTATTTGTTGCCATTGATGTTAAAGGAACATTCATCAGTTGTAGCCGAAGTTGGAGGGACATCATCCAGTCATGGGGAGGTAATTAATTTTTTATTTTTATGTCTTGTTGTAAGTCACTGAAATCATCATAAAAAGGTTAAA
The DNA here is from genome assembly GCA_026074375.1 of Tanacetum coccineum. Lineage (NCBI taxonomy): Eukaryota > Viridiplantae > Streptophyta > Magnoliopsida > Asterales > Asteraceae > Tanacetum > Tanacetum coccineum. Next base: position 7,178 of record BQNB010174682.1, read on the forward strand.
AATGTCAAAACAAGAGAAACGGTAAAGAAAGATGCGAGTAGAGAGGGGCAGAATTATTTGTACACAGAAAAAGAATTTGAAATAAACTATGTTACGTGATGAAACTTTATAATATTCAGCTTCAAAGTTTTCTTATTAACTGTGAATAATAAAAACGCACAGGGTGGAGTCAACAAAGAAGCTCAAAGTTATAATATTTTATTATCTTCACATATCACTTCCCTAAACTATCATATTTGTGTGTTATGGTTAAATTGAGGTTCTAGTTATACGTGTAGTAAGAACATACATATATAAGAAAATCTTTTCCAAGTTAACCGAAGTTCTCACTATTGGGCCGAAACCCATCCAACCGGGTAATCACTAACCCGCCAACAATGGCAGTTACAATGTGACGGTTACAAAGACAGTTACATAACTGTTTTTCAGTTATTTTACCAAGGGACGCGTCTTTTATATTTTGATTCAAATTAGATTTTCGATCCATCATTTGGCATCAGAGCTTTTGGTTGATTAAACCAAATCATCATATACCGTTGTCAAGAATTTACTGTGTTCCTGTTTCGAATCAAAGAACAAACCGCACCAAAATTTTTCCAGAAAACAGTTTGCAATTCAAACAAACACAATCAAGAAAATCACTTCTGTGTTTATCAAATCTTTGTAAAAAAAGGAGACCCCAACAATTGCTACCAAGTGAATAATCACTGGCAACAAAGGGTTTCATCCCTGCAAACTTATCAAGAACAATAATCGGAAAAATATAACCCCGAAAATCAAAGGGTTAGGCACCATTTTTCTCCCAGATTCGAAACAAAAAAATTATAACCACATAAATTGGATAACAAAGTCATCACAAAACGGACGAAGATCAAAACATCAAAAAAGAGGAACAAACACACCTCTTTGGAGAATCGATAATCGAACCCGTTGGAATCATCATTTGATTCACGTTTATCCAAAAACGCCCAAAATCGAAGGACATTAAGAGATCCTAATTTTTGTTGCGAAACTCTAAATTCGCACAAATCAAATCAGGGAATCCGTGGTTACGAACACAAGAAGAAGAAGAAGAGCGATTAAACTCGCCATCTCTATCGGCGGACAAACCACCAGATAAGAGAAGAAGATAGAACAGAAGCCTCAAGAGACGAACTCCCAAAGAAAGGAGAAAAGGGGCGGACATATAAAAAAAAGGGGGACACACACTAGGGTTATTAACCCTAACAGGTTTTACAAAAAAACCCCTCCACTTTTATTTATCTGTATTTCATTTTTAGTTATATAGATATATAGGTTTTAGAATAGTTACCCCTTAACTTTAAGTTTTGTAACTTTTCCTAAACCCGTAGATAGAAATATAGTAACCTAGTGATTACACTACTTACTATATCGAGAGTATAATTTTTAAGGAGTAATTAACCTTAGGTTATTCGTTTTAGAATATAAAATCCCCAAGGATAGTTTCAGGAAGAAAACTAGTCCCCGTTAAGTTTGATAGCCTATAAGGCACAAAACCAGAGTACTCACCACAAAATTCAACACACTTAGTATTAGATATTTTATTTTGGATATTTTATTTAATATCCTAGAGATATGACGAAAGAAAGTGGAGATAGTTCAAAGAAGGAAATTAGTACCGCCAGTACACCCCAATTCCAATGTCCAATGCTAAAACCCTCGAATTACTCATTATGGGCAATTCGAATGCAAATTATTCTAGAAGCAAATGGTTTATGGGAAATGATAGAACCAAATGAAAAAACCCAAGCAGATAACAAAAAAGACAAAACTGCTATCGCATTCCTTTACCAAGCCTTACCAGAAGAACAATTGCTTCAAATCACAAAACACAAAACCGCGAAAGCCATATGGGATGCCTTAAAAACTAGACACATAGGAGAAGAAAGAGTCCAACAAGCAAGGTTGCAAACACTCAAATCCGAATTTGAGATGTTACACATGAAGGAAGACGAGACCATCGACACCTTCACCGCAAAACTAACAACCATAGTAAACAAAGCAGCCAGTCTAGGGCATACAATGGAAGATGAAACACTAGTGCGAAAACTATTAAATGTTGTACCCGATAGGTATCTGCAAATAGTTGCGTCAATTGGTAGACTTAAGACTTATGAAAAAAGAATTAAGTATAAGAAAGGCAAACAAGTGGACAATCATTGATGTTCACTCGACATGAGAATAAAGGAAAGTATTTTAGAGGACGTGGACATGGAAAACATAAATTCTCACAAGGAAGAAACCATGAGAATTTTAAGGAAGAGAGGAAAGATGAAGAAAACTCTCATAAGAATTATAAGAGAGATAACTTTAAGAAATCAAGTTATGATACTAGCAAATTACAATCCTACAAATGCAAGAAGATAGGGCACATTGCACCTAAATGTCTTCAAAGGACAAAACCAGACGAGCAATCTAACCTTGTTGAAGAAGATTTAGAACCAACCTTACTAATGGCAATATTAGAAGATGAAGAACAACAAGTCTCGTTAAATGAAGAAGATGTAGGATATAAAGAGACAAATATGGATAGTCTATGGTACTTAGACAACGAAGCTAGTAATCACATGACTGGAGTGAGAGAACACTTCAAAGAATTAGATGAGAAGGTTAGTGGAAAAGTAAGATTCGGATATGGTTCATACATAGAGATCAAAGGAAAACTGTTCAATTATAATAGAATATAGTAGGTATACCAAGCCTCCGAACTTGGACGTATATTACATTCCTGACTTAAAAAGCAATTTATTGAGCCTTGGTCAATTCACTGAAATTGGTTGTAAAGTAATAATAGAAGACGACGAATTACAACTTTATGACATGGATAACAAAATCTTCATGAAAGTTACACCAAAGAAATCGTCTATATAAGGCAAATCTAAGGATAGGAACACCTGTCTGCCTTCTAGCAAACTTAAAGGACGATACATGGTTATGGCATGCAAGATTAGGACACCTCAACTTCGAGTCACTAAAATCAATGGCTCAAAAGGATTTAGTCCGTGGAATACCTACCATTAAACATACAACACAAATCTGTGATGTCTGTTTAATTGGTAAACATAGCAAAGCGCCATTCCTAAAAAGGCAAAAGCTAGATCTACGTCACCTCTAGATTTAGTATATGGAGATTTATGTGGACCAATCACACCACCAACACCATCTGGAAAGAAATACATATTCTTGTTAGTAGACAACTACTCAAGATATATGTGGGTATACTTCTAAGCGTACGAAAATCAAGCTTTGATACTTCAAAGAGTAAAGAATTCAAGTAGAAAATGAAGTTGAGGAACAACATTGAAAATGTTTGAGAACGATCGAGGAGGAAATCACACGAGGAGATCAAATGAATTCACACAATATTGTAAGGAAAACGGCATAGCGCGACAACTTACTGCACCTTACTCGCCACAACAAAATGGAGTAGTCGAAAGAAGAAATAGGACAATCATGTCCACAACTAGATGTATGATGAAAGCAACGAACATGCCGCAAAACTTTTGGGCCGAAGCTGTTAGACACGCCATATACATCTTAAATAGTGTTCCTACAAAAGCACTAGAAGACATCACTCCATATGAAGCAATTAAACAAAGAAAGCCAAACTTAGAAAATTTAAGAGTTTTCGGCTGCATAGCATATGCAAAGGTACCATCACAACATCTGACGAAGCTAGACGACAGAAGCATTAAAATGGTATACTTAGGAAATGAACAAGGATCAAAAGCTTATCGACTATTTGATCCAACAACACAAAGGGTATGTGTTAGTAGAGATGTGAAGTTTAAGGAGAATGAAACATGGGATTGGAAGGACTATATAAGTGAGCACACCGACGACGAACCTGAATGGACTGATTTCAGAATAGGAAATCTTGAAGTCACAAACAAACATCATGATCATGAAACTCAACCACTTGAAGAAGATAATGAATTTCCAAATAATAATGATGATGATTATGCATCACCAAGAAACTCTCCCTTACATCCTCAAACACCTCACACACCATCAACACATTCATCAGAAGTAAATTCCCAAGTCACACCCAACACCTCAACACAATCATACTATCAAAGTGATAATGAATCAATTCAAATCATGGATTCACCATCACACTTTGATCACACGCCAGTAAGAGGTTTTAGAACACTAAAGGACTTATATGAGAACACCGAGGAATTACTATTAGCTGAAGATGAACCCAAAAATTACAAGGAAGCATCAAGCGATCAAAAATGGATTGAAGCAATGGAGGTCGAGTTAGACTCCATCAATAGAAACAATACATGGAAATTAACTACTTTACCCAAAGGACATAAAGCAATAGGCTTAAAATGGGTATTCAAGACCAAGAGAGATGCTAATGGAAATATAATCAAACACAAAGCTAGATTAGTAGCAAAAGGCTACATACAAGAGCATGGCATAAACTTTGAAGAAGTATTTGCACCTGTAGCAAGGATGGAAACTATCCGATTGTTGCTCGCCATAGCTGCTAACAATAAATGGGAAGTACATCACCTCGACGTAAAATCTGTATTTCTACATGGAGACTTAAAAGAAGAAGTATACGTTACACAACCCGAAGGATTTATAAAGAGAGAAGATAATGGAAAAGTCTATAGACTTATAAAAGCTCTATACGGACTAAGACAAGCACCACGTGCATGGAACATAAAGTTAGACAATACCTTGAAGTCATTAGATTTCAAGAAATGCGCACTAGAACAAGCCATCTACACAAAGACATCAAGAGATTCAACACTACTAATAGGAGTTTATGTAGATGATCTAATCATCACTGGTACACCAAGGAAGGAGATAGACAAATTTAAAGCAAAAATGGAAGAAAAGTTTAAAATGAGTGACCTAGGATTATTAGCTTACTATCTAGAAAAAAAAGTTACACAAACCAGGGGTGACATATCAATAAAGCAATCCGCCTATGCAAACAAGATCCTAAAGGAAGCCGGAATGATGGACTGCAACAAGACATTAATACCAATGGATCCGGGAACAAGACTGACAAAGAACACTAGAGGAACTTTGGTCAACTCAACTGAATATCGAAGTTTAATTAGATGCTTAAGATACCTGCTTCACACAAGATCCGACTTAAGTTATTATGTTGGATTACTTAGTCGTTTCATGCAAGAACCAAGAGAGCAACATATGAAGGCTATAAAGCAAGTACTACGCTATGTAAAAGGAACAAATGATTATGGAATCACCTACAAGTATAATGGAGGAGACAAGATACATGGATTTAGCGACAGTAGTTACGGAGTCAACACTCAAGAAAGAAAAGGAACTACCGGGATAATATTTTACTATGGTGAATCACCAATTAGCTGGAGTACACAAAAACAAGCCACTGTAGCACTGTCATCATGCGTATCTGAATTCATCGCAGCAACAGCAGTAGCAACATAAGCGTTATGGTTAAAAAGACTACTAAGCAAGATTACACATTCTCAAGAATAGAAAGTTACAATAATGGTTGATAACAAATCTGCTATAGCACTGATGAAGAACCCCGTATTTCATGGAAGAAGTAAACACATTGATACAAAGTACCACTTCATAAGAGAATGCGTTGAAAGAGAAGACATACAAGTTAAATTCGTAAGTGGGGAATATCAAAAGGCTGACATACTCACAAAAGTACTACCGAAGATCAGGTTCCTAACAATGAGACAACTTATTGGACTTAAAGATCTATGACAAAGCGATTGTGATTAAGGAGGAGAATGTTGGGTTAATCCCAATCTGCAGGAAAATAAAAATTAGTTATAAAAACAGTTAAGTTAGTTATAAAGTTAGTTACGAGGCAGTTATTAGTGAAAGGACACAACCCTTTGTTTAACAGGTTCGATTGAACCGACATACCTTTTCACTCATGCCTTTTCATTTTGTATAAATAGATAGACATGTAAACAATCAAGATGATGATGAGTTTGATTACGGTTCTCACTTCTTATTCACAATAGAACCACGCTTACTTTTGAGAAAAGCATCAATCATGTGTTGTTTCC
>BQNB010174685.1:0-13236 GCA_026074375.1 Tanacetum coccineum
AGTACCTGTCCGACGAATCAGAACAGATAATGGAACTGAATTTGTTAATCAAACTTTGCATGAATATTATAAGAAGGTTGGCATCTCTCATGAAACATTTGTTTCTCGCTCTCCACAGCAAAATGGTGTCATTGAAAGATGTAATCGTACGCTAATTAAAGCTGCCCGCACAATGTTAATTTATGCAAAAGCTCTGTTATTCTTATGGGCAAAAGCAGTTGCTACCGCATGTTATACCCAAAATCGTTCCATCATACGTCTTCATCACGGTAAAACACCATATGAGCTTTTACATGACAAACTTCTTGATTTATCATTTTTCTACGTATTTGGTGAACTTTGTTATTCGACAAATGATAGCGAGAATTTGGGAAAGTTACAACCAAAAGCTGATATTGGTATTTTCATTGGCTATGCACCCACAAAGAAAGTATTTCGAATTTACAAGCGACATACCAGACGAATCATTGAAACAATTCATGTAGATTTTGATGAGCTGAGAGCAATGGCTTCTGAACACAGCAGTTTAGAACCCGCGCTTCATGAAATGACTCTTGTAACAATCAGTTCAGGACTCATGCCAAACCCTCCTCCTTCAACACTGTTTGTACCACCTTCAAGAACTGATTAGGATCTTTTGTTTCAACCACTGTTTGATGAATTACTTAACCCTTCATCAAGTGTTGATCGCCCAGCCCCTGAAGTCATTGCTCCAATTGCTAAAGTAGTAGCTTCAGAACCCGCTGCATTAACCGGTTCACCTTCCTTAACAACTATTGACCAAGATGCACCATCACCTAGTAACTCACAAACAACACCCGAAACTCAATCTCCTATCATTTCTAACGATGTTGAAGAAGAGAATCATGACTTAGATGTTGCACATATGAATAACAATCCATTCTTTGGCATTTCAATTCCAAAAAACATTTCTGAGGCATCTTCTTCTTCAGATGTTATTCCCTCTATTGTGCAAATTACTGCTCCTAACTCAGAACACGTTACAAAATAGACCAATGATCATCCTTTAGACAACATCATCGGTGAACTCGAAAGACCTGTTTCCACAAGAATCCAACTCTATGAACAAGCCTTATTTTGTTAACATGATGCCTTTCTCACATCAGTTGAACCAAAGAACCATAAAGACGCATTAACTCAAGCATGTTGGATTGAATCAATGCAAGAGGAGCTTAATGAATTTGAATGTCTTAAAGTCTGGGAACTCGTTCCTCGTCCAAATAAAGTGATGGTTATTACTTTAAAATGGATCTACAAGGTGAAACTTGATGAATTAGGAGGAATTCTAAAGAACAAGGCTCATTTGGTTGCTCATGGTTACCGTCAAGAAGAGGAAATTGATTTTGAGGAATCCTTTGTTCTAGTGGCTAGACTTGATTCTATTTGAATTTTCCTCGCATATGCTGCTCACATAAATATGGTCGTCTACCAAATGGATGTTAAGACGGCATTCTGCGTGAAGAAGTTTATGTTAGCCAACCAGACGGGTTTGTGGATCAAGACAATCTGAATCATATGTACAAGCTTAAGAAGGCTATCTATGGGTTAAAACAAGCTCCCCGCGCGTGGTATGATCTATTGTCGATGTTTCTACTCTCTCAGGAATTCTCTAAAGGAACCATGGATCCCACATTGTTCATCAGAAGACAAGGCAAAGATATTCTCCTGGTATAAATTTATGTTGATGATATAATCTTTGCGTCCACTACACCTGAACTATGTGACCAATTTTTAAAAATAATGTGTTCAAAGTTTAAGATGTCGATGATGGGAAACATATTGTTTTTTCTAGGACTACATATTTCACAAAGTCCCAAAGACATCTTTCTAAACCAGTCAAAGTATGCTCTTGAATCTTTGAAAAATATGGTATGGAATCTAGTGACCGCGTGGATACTCCCATGGTGGAGAAATCCAAACTAGATAAAGATACACAAGGGAAAGCCGTTGACCCTACATACTATCGTAGAATGGTTGGCACCCTTATGTATCTCACAGCCAGTAGACCAGACCCAACATTTGATGTATGCATGTGTGCCCGATATCAGGCAAAGAATCTTTAAATACCTAAGAGGAACCGTTAATAGGGGACTCTGGTATCCAAATGATCCTTCTATTTCTCTAATAGCTTATGCAGACGATGATCATGCGGGTTTCCATAATACTAGATGAAGTACATCTGGAAGTATGCAATTATTGGGAGAAAGGCTTGTTAGCTGGTACGCAGAATGCTGTTCAAGAATGCCGTCTTAACATCCATTTGGTAGATGATCATATTCATGTGAGCAACATATGCGAGGAAAATTCGAATAGCATCAAGTCTAGCCACTGGTACAAAGGTTCCTCAAAATCTATCCCTCTCTTGACGGTAACCACGAGCAACCAAACGAGCCTTGTTCTTTAGAATCCCTCCTAATTCATCAAGTTTCACCTTGTAGATCCATTTTAAAGTAATAACCATCACTTTATCTAGACGAGGAACGAGTTCCCAGACTTCAAGACGTTCAAATTCATTAAGCTCCTCTTGCATTGCTTCAATCCAACATGCTTGAGTTAATGCGTCTTTATAGTTATTTGGTTCAACTGATGTAAGAAAAGCAACGTTAGTAACCAATTAAGGCTTGTTCATTGAAGTTTGAGTTTGTAGAAATAGAAACAGGTCTTTTGAGTTTTCCTGATGATGTTGTCTAAAAGTGATCCTTGGTCATTTGGTAACGTGTTCTGCGTTAGGAGTAGTAGTATGCACAACAGTAGGAATAACATCGAAGAAGAAGATGCTTCAGAATCATTTTCTGGAATTGAAATACCAAAGAACGGATTGTTATTCATGTGTGCAACATCTAAGTCATGATTGTATTCTTCAACATCGCTAGGAATGATAAGAGATTGAGTTTTAGGTGTTGTTTGTGAGTTACTAGGTGATGGTGCATCTTGGTCAACAAATTGTTGAGGAGGTAAACCCGGTTGATGCTGCGGCGTCTGAAGCAACTACTTCAGCAATTAGAGCAATGACTTCAGGGGCTGGGTGATCAACACTAGGTGGAGGAGTGAGTAATTCATCAAACAGTGGTTTTGAAACAAAATATCCTAATTAGTTCTTGAAGGTGGTACAAACAGTGTTGAAGGAGGAGGGTTTGGCACGAGTCCTGAACTGATTATTGTAGGAGTTATTTCATGAAGTGCGGGTCCTGAACTGCTATGTTTAGAAGCCATCACTGTTAGCTCATCAAAATCTACATGAATTGTTTCGATGATTCGTTTGGTACGTCGGTTGTAAATTCGAAATGCTTTCTTTGCGTGGTGCTATAGCCAATCGAAGAGGATTCCACTATCAGCACTCAGTTGTAACTTACCTAAGTTTCTACTATCATTCGATTTCGGAACAGCAGAGTGCACCAATACATGGAAAAAATGATATGTCGGAAGTTTTTCATGTAAAAGCCTATATGAAGCTTTTTCCATGACGAAGACGTATGATGGAACGATTTTGGGTATAACATGCAGTAGCAACTGCTTCTACCCATAAGAATAATAGAGCTTTTGCATAAATCAACATTGTGCGAGAAACTTCAATTAGTATACGACTACGTCTTTCAACGACACCATTTTGCCGTGGAGAGCGAGCAAACTGTTTCATGAGAGATTCTAACCTTCTCATAATATTCACATAAAGTTTGATTAACAAATTCAGTTCCATTATCTGTTCTGATTCGTCGGACAGGAACTTTAAGCCGTACTTGGATCATCTTGAGGAAACTTGATTGTGAAATCTAGAGTTTCATCTTTTGACCTTAAGCATTTTACCTATGTAAATTAAGAGTAATCATCGACAATGACGAGGATGTACTTCTTTCCATTAACACTTGCGACACGCATTGGTCTACAAAGATCCATGTGCAAGAGATAGAGTTTTTCTTGGTTGGTGTCTTTAGATTTTGGTTTGTAGGGTTTCTTCTTGCTTTTGCCCATTGCACAAGCAGAAACATAGATGGTCCTTTTTAAATTTTAGCTTAGGGAGACCTCGAACAAGATCGTGTCTAGCTAAATGGTTGATTGCACCAAAGTTCAGATGAGATAGACGTCGGTGCCATAGCCAGGACTTACTCTTTGAGGCTTTTGACAAGAGACATATAGAAGAGGACGACATCATATCTCTAAGAGACAAAGTATACAGATTGTTGCCTCGAGATCCAGTCAATAGATCAACACCTTCTAGATTACGAATGAAGCAAGTGTGTTGACGAAAAGCAACTTCAAGGTTCGAATCACAAAATTGCCCAACAGAGAATAAGTTATGTCCAAGTCCTTCCACATAGTAAACCCTTGAAATCGTAACATTCCCAATCTGATAATCACCAATCCTAATATCTTTGCCACGTGATCATTTCCTAATTTGACAGTACCTAAAAATTTATTGACGAATTTGGCGAGCTGAGAGCGATCTTCGATCATATGCTTGGAGCAGCTGGAGTCCAAATACCAGAGAACAATTTAGATGACCTGCATTCATCAAGTGGGGAAGATGGAACATCAGAAACTATGGATCCCCAAAATTTATTAGGTTCCTTTTTGTTAGTAGATAAAGATTTAATATTCTTAGGTTTGCTAACGAGAATATTAGTTTTAGATTTCTTAGGTTTCCTTGAGTAAACCAATGTTACCACAGGCTTAGGTGTATCACTTTCTAGAGCAGTTGGTTTCCTAAGGGGCACTTCATTAGTTATGGTTATCATAGTTAAAGGGCACGCATTTCCTACTATAGTGAAGGTTTCTTTTCGCTCGACCAGTATGTCTCCAAGTGATCTCAATATTTGTGAACACTTTTCCTGTTGGTTTCTATACTTTTTTCTTTGAACTTTTCTTAATAGATTTAGATTTAGTACGAGCATTCACATCATTGATAAAATCAAGAACACACAAATCATAATTATCTAAAAGCATGCAACCATCACACTTAACACATAAAGGTTCAGAATTCGCATTAAGCTTGGAATGCTGCACATTTGTAGTTCCTTTAGGTTCAATAGCATTGTTCTTATTTTTCAAACTAGATTTAACTGTCATAGGGTGGGCTTATACTTTATTCTTCTAAGTACTACTTGGTGTTCGCTGAATCTTATCTTTCTGTGTATTGCCTAAAAGGTGGATCGCTAAGCACTTATCGTAGGACAGTTTTTACTCCTGTAGAAGACAACATAGGTTTGTTAGAAACTAAGTTCGATGAAAAAGCTGTTTTTGTGTTTGTGTTTCCTGAGGATGTGACGGGCTCAGTGAATCTAACTCTTTTGTCCTTGTTCTTTGGGATCACAACCACTAATTTATCACCTGAATTGTTGATGCTAGGGCAAGTTTGTCCGACTATTATAAGCAACTCCTGAATTTGTTTGGTATACTTACAAGCAGAGTCTAAGGATTCATTTAGAGGATTTTGTAATTTTCCTTGTTCCACTATTTTCTTAAGAATCGCAGCTTCTTCCTGAGTGTGCTTAAGGTAATCAGAGTGAGCTGGCCTATTGTTCAACAATCTAGGGTTTAAATATTCCACATCAATCTTAAGCATTTCTGGATCAATAGTGTGTTTGCAAACAACATTATCAACTAAAGCTTTTCCTTTAAGTTTGCTTAATTCATCCTCGAGAGCAGTAATTACCAAAACTTTTTCCCAAAGACTAGCTAGCATTTAAATCAGAGATTTCCACAGACTTTAGATTGACTTGATTAATTAAATCATCGCATTGTTTATGGATCGATACGTGCCTAGTTTAATCTAGTCATAAAGTTGCTATAGGTCTGTTTCAAATTGCTTTATTTCAGCAAGACGCGTTGGGACACATTTGATCAATTTAATATTAATAGTTTCAATCTCTTCTAAGTCCTTTTTAATCTTCTCCTCATTCTTTTTTTCTCTTAGATTTAATTCTCTTTTAACTTCTTTATGACCGTGTCTTTCTCTTGGGACTGAGCTTTCAATACATTAAATTCAAAATATTGATCAAAACTTAGAGCACTTTGATTTGAAACAAAATTTTCCCTTTGAAAAAATTCCTGATTAAGTTGAGTGTCAACTTCTAAAGAGATGCAATGTTTTTCAAGAGTGGTAAAACTTCTAAACAATTTATCGTAAGTCTCTTTCTCAATGAAATCCTTTTTATTAAGAAGCTCAGTCTCAAGTTTGAGACACTTTTCACATTTATGCACATTCACAGAAGCATTATCCATAGAAGAATTCATAATTATGTTCACAGTATCTTTGTTAATGACTTGTTCCAAGAGTCGTTCGTTTTTGTTCAAAACTTGATTCATTTTAACTTCAAATGTTTTTTACTCTAAAAGATGTTGTTCCACAGCCAGTTCCATTTGATGGAAGACATTTTAGACTTCAGAAAGTTCATCAATCAAATATTGATCGAATGTGTTGAACAAGTCCTTACGAGATTTTACAAATAGAATTATTTAATTCCCTAAAACAGCTTTCGTATGTTCGACCCCCCTGAGCCCTCAGTGATAGCCATGGTCGTGGTTCTTTCTTTGAGAACCACGTCAAAACCAGCAAGATGGTATTTAAGTTTCTTCCAAACTCGTATTAACCATGTGATTTAGGATGTTATTTTGGACTCAACTTTGGTGGGTCTACTAGAAAGAGGGGAAATCTAAAGAATTCATAGAATTCTGAGGACCAAAAGGCTTGTTCAGCAGATAATTCAGTTTGTGGAATAAATCGTGTTTCAAAATCTTGAGAAAGGTCTGGTTAAGAATAACATATAGGCTTGGAGTAGTTTTAACTTTCTTTTCTACATCTAGGATCTTTGGTTTTAAAGCATTTTTGAAACGAATCTCTTCAGCATATATTAGGGTCTCTTCGGGAGTCAGGGAATCATAATAGACGCAGTATTCTTAATGAGATTACATTTTAAGCTTTGGTTCCAATGCTGAGCTTTCTTCAGATAGAAAGGATTTTGAAAACTAAGCTTGTTTAGTGGTTCATGATCATATTAAAAAACTAGGTTTATAAATGTAAACGTTTGTGCAGATTTGATCTCTTTTTAAAAAACAATTAATTATCTAACTGTAAAATCCTCTTTTCTAAAGCAAATCTCTATTTCGATGTTCTAGCTTCCTTTTTCCTTTTTTATTTTTTCCTTTAAAATCATTTTTGAGAAGAGTTAACTGTTTGCAATTAAGATTCCTTTTCTTTTATCTTTAAATGTTTTTAGAAAGTAGTTTGTTTAAGATGATCAATTCTCTACAGATATGCCACTTGAATCGAACGTTATCATTACTCTTTTAAATCAACATTTTGTCCTTCTTTCAAAACTTTAACTTGTTCCTTATATCTTTCAAGCTCAGCAGTTAAAGTATCATTGACACTTTTATTGTCCAGATTTATCTTGGTACAATTAACTACTTGGGTTTTCAGTGTTCAATCACAGATAATATCAGTGCATCTTGTTGTGCAGAATGAGTTAGAATTCTGAACGTTTTTCCTGTTGTGATTCTATCACATACTGAGAATAAAGGAATGATATTGCTATCACTAGTTATTTCAGTCTCTGAATGGTTATAACATTTGATGTCAGAACGACGGCATCGCCTGAATACCGCTTGATATAATCTATTGTTATCCACATTATCTTGATTGTGATACCCAGCTTGAGGAGCATCTGAACCATATGAGATAAATTTGCCATGGAGCAAATCTTGGCATATTGAGTTGAGTTTCATCACAATCAGAGTAATTATTGCATCCAAATCATTCGGCTTTGATAAGCAGCATATGGAGTAATGACTGTCTGTGTGGTGACTTATGCAATTCTTGGGATTTGCTAAAAATGCTAGCTCTTCCTCATGTAGAATTTGACCATTTGCCTGAGCTTGAACCAGCAACACTTTATCCTTAAACCAAGTTCCTCCTCATGTAGAATTTGACCACTTGCTTGAGCTTGTACCAACAATACTTTATCCTTAAACCAAGAATCATCCTGTTTCCTCTTTGGTTTAGTGCACTGTTTGGACATGTGTCCTTCCCCCTTACAGTTGAAACAAATTACAGTCCTTTGTTTCTCAGAATTGCTTCCACTTACTCCTGGAGTGTAAGTCCTTGAAGTACCCGCAACTAAAGAAGTTTGTCTCCCCTGAATTGGTTGTAAAGTTACTCTTCCATTATTAATGATAGCTGGTTATTGGTAGTGGATAGCGAGAAGTAACAATAGCAGTCAAGAAAGACATCATGTGATTGATGGAATCAGTGGGATCATCACCTTTCTGGAACACTGGAACAATTAGACCCGAGTCTGGTTGGGAAAATTCAGATTGTTGGTTAACTGTGGGAGCACATTCCAATTGAGGGATGGATGATGATGGAGAATAAACGTTGTGGTGAATTGATGATTGATAATCATTAGATGGATAAGTGATTGAAAGAGGTGTTGATGATTGATGAGTTGAGTATTGTTGAGACTGATAAGGTGATCCATACTGTGGAGACTGATATGGTGAAGCTTGTGATTGAAATTGAGTGTTTTGGTATGAGTTTTGATGAGTTTGATAAGGAGACTGGGTCATCTGATGGGATGGAGCAAGCGGATCTGAGTTGCGTTCATGCATTAAACGAACCTCATTTGCATGAAATTCATGTTATCCCAAATAAGCATGAAGCTGATCAATGTTAGTCGTGTGCAAATCCCGAACCAGTTTGACATCAGTTACAAATTTGCTCCACTCAAGAGGAAGAGTATTCAAAAACTTTGTGTTCACTTGAAATTGTTCCAGTTTCATGTTGTAGATGTTCATGTCATTGAGTAGCAGTGAAAATCTCAAGTAGAATTCACGTAGTGTTTCCCCCTTCTTATAAGCAAACTTATCGAATTCATCATAAAGCTTACACTCCCTTTCCTGTTTTGTCAATGAAGTTCCTTGCATGAGAAGTTGAATTCTTTCCCAAAGTTCCTTGGCGACTTTATGATTGCTAACCAATGCATAGACCTCAGGTGGTAGTCCTTGGAGAATGATATTTGTTGCCTTGATATCACAATCAGCTTGAATTGCTTCCGTAGCAGATAACTCAGAATATTTCTTTGGTCTTGTCAATCCTATTTTCTTCAATTGAAGGCCATATTGAGTGGACATTTTCAACGGCATTTAAGAATCATTTTCCACTCGTTTGTCTATTTCTTCATATATAGCTACATTCTGCTTTTCCCAAAAATATACATATCTTTTGTCCCAACATGGCTCGTGGCACGGTATTGTCAGCACCCGAAAAATTGCTTTGTCAGCAGATCGTCATTGATAAATTTGTATGTTAAAAGATATTTCGGACTATCGAAAACAGTGGTAGAAAGAAAATCTGTGTTTGATATTAATGTGTCTTTTAAGCATTTTTGAATTCTTGAAACTACCGGTGGATTTTACATCTTGACAAAACCGGGAAAACTCAGTTAAGTTTTACTGGGATTTTATAAGTCAAAGAGATAAACCGTATAATTTAGAAATTTGAGTTGTTCGGTTTTGATTAAACTTGACTAGTTCGGTTCACACTGAAATTAACTAGATCGGTTCACACTACAGTTAACTAGATCGGTTCACACTGTAACAAACTAGGATCGGTTCACAACTGTAACAACCTAGATCGGTTCACACTTGTAGTACAATCTAGATCGGTTCACACTGTAACAAACTAGTTCGGTTCACACTGTGGAAGACTAGATCGGTTTACACTAGAATTTTACTAGATCGGTTCACACTGTATTATACTAGTTCGGTTCACACTTGAAATACACTAGTTCGGTTGTAACTGAAACTCACTAGATCGGTTAACACTATAAAAACTAGATCGGTTATATCACGAAACCCACTTTTTCAAAACTAAAAAAGACACGTTTTTGACGATTGTTTTCTGAAATTTTTGTACCAAATGGTGCTACTAAGTCATGTAGGGAAAAGACAAAATGACAATTTTAAGGTTTTTAAGCCGAAAAATTCAAAATCAAGATTTTGACCCTTTTATAAAGCTAATGAACTCAAATGACACAAAATGAGATTTTTCTATGAATCTAAGAACACACACCTATATCCAATGATACTAGATCAAAGCTATATATGTTGATGATCTTTTAGTGTGGCGTAATTTAAGCTTACGAAAATAATAAAAAAAAAAGGAAAATGTGCACCTTTTCTGTAGAAAAACACACGAACCAAAACAAGGCACAATACTAAAACACACACTTTCAATTGGCTCTCTGATACCAATTGAAAGAGTAATCTAATATAACATACTAGATGTGAGGGAAAAGAGATTTTTTTAGTGAGAGGAATCGGGTTGCGGTTGTTGAAAAACTTAGAGAGAGAAAGTTCCTTATATTAATATGTGTAAAAATGAGCAATCATAACCACCTCTCCATAGGCATGGAGTCAAGGGGTGATTTATAGAACATACAATGGATGGTGGGCTTGGCGCTTGCATGTGTTTTATACATGGGCCTTTAGCGAACAACTATGTAAGTTTCTAAAAAATTTACTTAAAGAGCTAAGACAATAATCTTATGGAACGCGTAATGACACTTTCCTAGGAATTTCGTATTCCTAACCATTTTTACAATAGATAAAACTATCGCCTTTCGGAATGTGGTGGTCTTTGATTAGATTGCACACTTATAGATTATTTTTTCGGAATCCATAGATAATCCTAAGCTTTAATATTACACGTATATTTTAAAATCTTGATTGACCTCTGCTCTCTGATACCATCTTGTGGTAAACTACTAGAAGGGGGGGGGGGGGGGGGGGGAGGGGGTTGAATAAGTTTTGTCGGTTTGTTAATTGCCTGTTTATAAAAACTTTGCTTATAAAACAATAGGATTTGAATATATTGCAACCGGTATAACCAACAATATGAACAACTAATGTATCTAACTACTATCGCAACATTATCACAATACAAAACAATATATTATAAGGAATATGTAAAAGATAATAAGGTAAGTGATAGAAACAATCAAAACAACCCACACCGAGATTTATAGTGGTTCGGTTACGAAGCTCTTCTTCGCCCTATTCCACCCACCGAGTATCTGACTCGAGATTTCACTATATCAACAAGCTCCCTTTAGGCGGAGAAAATCGTTTACACATCGCTTACGTTGTTTTACGACACTAAGCTAAATGTCGAGTGTTGATCATAAGCTATAACCATATCTAAACTCGTTCTCCAATGTTTTTAAGAATAAAAATACTAACCAACACAAAGATTGCCACTATTGAATCTACAATATATCTGATTTTGTTACACACAATCACATAAATCAATAAAATAGAGTTTAGATACTAAGAAGGGAAAAGAGAGAAATCACTAACTAATAACACTTCGTTTCATGTGCGAATACGAGTGATTCTTCTCCTTGCACCTTGATAGGATGGAGGCACAAGGAGTTAATAGAAGATTGAGATTGGATCACTTGAAACAAGATTAAACTATGTTAGTGATCAAGAGATTTAGAGAGAGAAAGAAGGTTTTTAGAGAGAGAAAGAGATCTGAAAAAATTCGTGCAAAGAGGTCTGTTTTTCTGCTGGGAATAATGCATTATTTATAGCTAGGAAAATCAACGTCTCACATATATTACTAATTATCTTACTACGTAATTTATAAAAGATTTAATAAATTTATTCTCTTCATATAATTTCTATAATACTCTGTACATAACTTATAAAACAGAAAAAATAAAAATTATATATATATATTTTTTTAAACATAATGTTTAAACCCCTTTGCATGCACGGACATTAAAACTAGTTTCTTTTATAAATAAAAATATTTTGTATATTTTTATTTTTGTAAAAATACTTTTGTAGAAATATAATGGTTAAGATTTTTTTTTTCTTGATCACTAATCATGTTTAATGACTTGTTTATTCATACCTTAAGTGATTTACGTCGAAATGAAAGTTTACGATTAATAACATGTAAAAGTTTATTTTTATCGTAGACTTCTTACATTTTGTCATCTTCAAAACGTAGGAGTAAAAAAATATAAATAACAATTTTAAGCATTATTTGTATTAACAAGTTGGCTAGGGATGAGTTCTAGTGAAAACCTCATCTGAGTAGAAAACCTAGAACACTAAACTATAGGGTAGATCTTGTAAACATTCAAACTTTAACGTAAACTTTTAAAAAATAACTTTATTTAATTATATGTAATTATATAATTTAATACACATTTTTTAAATAATAAAAAAAAATCAATTTAAAAAAATTCGAATTTTTCGAAAATTAGAAAAAAAATTCAAAAATTAAAAAAAAAAGTTCGAAAATATGAAAAGAAGTTCGAAACTTTTTAAAAAAACGACATTTTTCAAATCGAAATTTTGAAAAAAAATTGAAAAAAAGTTCGAAATTTGGAAAACAAGTTCGAAAATAAGAAAAAAAAAGTTCGAAATTTTAAAAAAAAATCGATATTTTGAAAAAAAATACGAAAATTCTTTTATTCAGAAAAAAAAATCGATCTTTTTGAAAATTTGAAAAAAGTTCAGAAATTTGAAAAAAGGTTTGAAAATTTGAAAAAAAAAACGATTTTTTTTGAAAATTTGAAAAAAAAATCGATTTTTTTTTTAAAATTTGAAAAAAAGTTCTTTAATTTGAAAAAAGTTGGAAATTTTGAAAAATATTTTAAAATTTTGAAAAAAAGTTCGAAAAATAGAAAAAAAGTTTGAATATTGGAAAAAAATTTCGATATTTGAAAAAATATTTCGAAAATTTGAAAAAAATTGTTCGAAAATATGAAAAAAATTCAAAATTTTGTATAAATCTCGAAAATTTAAAAAAAAGTTCGATTGTTTGAAAAAAAGTTCGGAAATTTGAAAAAAATTTCAAAATTTTAAAAAAAAGTTCGAAATTTGAAGAAAGTTCGAAAATATGAAAAAAGTTCTAAAATTTAAAAAAAAGTTCAAAAATTTGAAAAAAAAAGTTTGAAAATTTGAAAAAAGGTTTGAAAATTTGAAAAAAAAATCGATTTTTTAGAAAATTTGAAAAAAATCGAACTTTTTCAAAATTTGAAAAAAACATTCGAACTTTTTTTTCAAAATATATGTTACGGCATCTCTTTGTATGATAAGAGCAC
Source organism: Tanacetum coccineum (assembly GCA_026074375.1). NCBI lineage: Eukaryota > Viridiplantae > Streptophyta > Magnoliopsida > Asterales > Asteraceae > Tanacetum > Tanacetum coccineum. The sequence goes on from BQNB010174685.1 coordinate 13,137, forward strand.
TATGTTAAGTTACGGCATCTATTTGTTTTGTTTAGTGCATCCATTTGTATGAACATTAGGGCATCATTATGTATGTTTCATCCAAAATATGTGTTAAGAT